>MQUG01002014.1:0-11157 GCA_007213375.1 Steinernema feltiae | reverse complement strand
GCTGCGAAAGCTGCCGGAGTGCATCTTAAAAGCCAGAAAGCACCGTAAAAAGAGTAGCCCTCCAGAAAAGCTGTAAAGTAAAAAACACTATTGCACTCGCTACTCCTGACTGTTATTGCAGCAGGCCGCCATGGCCTGCTCGCAAGTTTTTTTTAGCCCGATCAGCCCACCCGCCAATCGTCGTTCACTCGTCACGCACCTGAGCGCCTTGAAAAAATAGTGCACGAAACAGCCCGATTCTTTTGCGCGCAACTTTTTTAGAGAGAAAATAGTGCCTATCTACCAGGCAGCACTACTGGTTGTGCGCCGGTCATCGCTTACAGTGAGGCCCAGCATCCTCGACAGCGATGTTCGGTGCGGGCGGGCTGGCACTCGTAGCCAGACCAATTAGCGGGCCTACCAAGAGCTGGCGAGTGCTTCAATGACGACGCTGCCCGTCAGAGCATCAACGCTTCGGTGCAGTTCGGGTGACCAGGCGCTGCTCAGGACGATAACCCCGAAGATCACCAGGTACAGCCAGTATTGGCTCGGGTACGAGAAAGAGCCCACTTGGGCGACCACAAACACGCCGCCACCAACAACTAACCGCTGCCGACGCGTGAACCTCTGCCTGAGCGCTACCAGCTTGCTTCTCCACCCCATTGCCACGCTCCCTGTCTGGTCAGCGGCAAAGCATATCACCCCTATTCAATGATTCCGCCTCGCGCCAGATGCTCGACGCACCGCTGTGCGCTGAGCAGCTCATGGAGCTTGCGGAAGACAGGCAGGTGCCACGACCTCGGTATCAGGGCCAAGGGCGTGGCCAGAGAGATTTGAACGTATCGAATGTCATTGCAAAGACCGGATGTTGCTGGCTCCGCACTTTTAGCGGGGCCAGACAAAAGCTACCCCGGCTTGACGGAACACGTTGCGATGAATGTTGGCATGTAGTTGTCGATCAGAAATCGGGGCACCGGCTGAAAAGCTTCTTCGAAGCCTGTTAGCAGCAAGCCCGCCTCCAGCTGCCCGCTTATTTGCTCCGCTAACGTGTGACCAAATACGAATGCCTCACCTCTCGCTATCTTACCCTCAATTTCGTCAGCATTCAGATCGGTTATGTCTGCGTAAGGCAGTGTGAAGCGCGGTTTCATCAAACCGCTTTTAGCCAGGTCAGTAGAGCGGTCGAAAATGAATACTACCGGATTGTAAAAGCTGCTGAGCAGCTTTCCTCCCTTACCGAGTACGCGATAACATTCAGCCCATACTTTACGAATATCGGGCACATACAGATTCGAGATCGGATGAAAAATCAGGTCAAATGACTCATCATCAAATTCAGACAAGTCCTGCATATCTCCCAAGACCGTGCGTAGAGAAAGATCGTCTCGCTTTGCAACCATATCATCCAATGCCAGCTGATCGCGAGAGGCATCCATCACAACCACTTCAGCCCCCGCAGCCGCCAACACGGGGGCTTGCTGCCCTCCGGAAGCAGCTAGGCACAAAATGCGCTTCCCTTGCACATCGTTAAGCCACGCTGTCGGGAGCTCTGCGGGGATAAGTTGTATTTTCCACTCCCCTCTTTGAGCAGCCTGAATAACTTCGGCAGAAACTGGCTTCGACCAATCACAACCTTCGCGAGCAAGTCGGTTCCAGACATTCTGATTATGATCATAAACATCTTTTGAGGAGAATCGGGCAGTCATCGTTACTTATCCCTACAGAAGAGAACAACGCCAAACAGTAAAGCAAGAAGGCTTTATTAGCCGTCACCATCGATCAATTCAAGGTAACAGGCCATATCAACTCAAACAATTACGTGCTTTGACTTTTGGCAAATCCGCAAAAAGCAAATACGCATTAATTATTCATTTCGGGAGAATCTCGATGCAAGATTAATTCAATGAAGACTTTTGAACATAACTGCCCAAGCCGATTCATGCAAGTATCACATTTCGGATACAAGGTGGACTCTAGATAGAAACCAGGTCGGCAGCTACGAGATCATACGCACACAGCGGTTACTCCAGCGCCAACTGCACCTCATCCAGCTCAAGTGATGGCGGTTCGAGCTCCAGCTGCGACTACCTCCTCCCCGCCTCCGCCACCATTTGCGGCGTGGGGCTTATCCCACGTAAATCGAAATACTGACAACGAGCTGTCTGAGCTGACCGGCTAGAAGGCCAGTAGCTACCAGCGCGGCTAGCTTGAAGAGCTCCATTGGCACTTCACCGAACGCTGCGGCAGATGACTATTGGTTGGCAGCCAGTACGCCCGAATGAAACTGGGTATAACGCTTCAAGCCATGCTGTCCATGGATCTGGCGTATCTGACAGGACAGCGTCCTGCGGACGTGCGGGTGCTGAGGAGGAACTACATCGAGGGCGTTGCCCTGGGCGTGAAGCAGCAGAAGACACACAAAAAGCTGCGGGCACTGCTTGAGGTTGACGGAGTAGAGCGCAGTTTAGTGGCCATGATCAGCATCATCCTGGCTCAGAATGAACAATAGGGGGGACAATGCGAAAGAAAAGAATTCCCAAGTGTGTTTCCAAGGCCTTTTTCCCTACCCTCAGAAACGCAAAAAGCCCTGAATAATCAGGGCTTTAGAAGTGGCGGAAGCGTAGAGATTCGAACTCTAGGATAGTTGCCCATCGACGGTTTTCAAGACCGATAGACAAATGCCCGCCCGCCGTGGCTTGCAACAGATTTCGGTTCCAAAACTAAAGCACAACAGCACCTCTGCAGGCCGCATGCTGCAAGGGGTGCGGTTGGAGTTTTGGAAGCGATTTTCACCCCTCCTCCGGCGTCCTGCCGACCGAACAAATCCCCTCCCCTGTGCAATTCGTCGCCTCAATTCGCCGTATCCGCCCAGCTGGATTACTGTATATACAAACAGTATTCGTAAAGTGACGGAAATGACCCAAGACCTTGAAGATATTGAAGACTTTGACGGCTTCGGAGCGCCAACTGAGCTGGAGATGTGGAAGCACCAAGTAGTGCTCATGACGAATGAGGCCGAATACCTGACCCGAGAGCTGAGCAAGGCGCGCAGAAACATCGCCAAGCTTGTGGCAATGAACGAGGGGCTGACAAAGGACCTACACAACTTGCAGCTGCAATCTTCGGGACAAGTGATCCCAACGAGCTGCGTAATCAGTGGCGAGTTGCCGCCGGACCTCCAAGCACAGCCTGCTGATACTCACTGACAGCCTGCATGAGCGATTCGGCCTCAAGCCGCAGGCGCTCGACCTCCTCTGCGGCAGTTAGCGAATCTCGCGCTTCGTGATAGCGGCGCATAGCATCCATCGCCTGCTGCATCAGCGGCTCACCAGTTTTGATTTTGTCATCCAAGGTCATGAGGTATTCCATGAATAGGGCTGAAGCAGTATAAGCCGATACCGAAGGTTGAACTTCGTGGCCGTTCTGCTTTGCTTAAGGTTTCACTCCACCTCAGGAAGAAAGCTATGGCAGATGATCTCAAAAATTCTGGCGGCTCAGATCGCAGAAAAATCAACGTGAACCAGGATCATGAAGTCCAATACTGGACAAAAACTCTGGGCGTTACACCTGAGCAACTGAAAGCGGCGGTGAAAGCAGTCGGCGTTGAAGCGGCAGATGTTCGCAAGCACCTGAAAAAATAAGCAGCAGACGGAGCTACTGCTCCGTCACCTTTCGTACGTATCCCTGACATGCCTGCAATGCTCTCAGTCCCTCGTCACCGTCTCCGGTGATGGCGACAATTCGTTGAGCATGCGCTGGGTCAAGTTCGGCTCGCGAGCCTCCATGAACCACGCCGCAGGCGCTGGTGGTGGCTGGCACCCCACCGCCACTACCCTGGGCGGTGGCGGAAAGTAGGACTGACAACCGCAAATCAGCAGTAGCCAGCCGATCACGCAGGCGAGCCTGGGCTTGTTGTGCATCGCGTAATTCCTTGTGTTTGGTTTGTTCATCTGCCTGCAGAAGATCTTCCAGGGCCCGCCGGCGCTCCTGGTCCTGCTGCAACTGGTCGAGTACAGCGACCACCGCCGCTTCGCGCTCTTCCCGTAGGCCTCGGCCTGCTTGGCCAGCAGTGTTTCGTAAGCGTTGGCCTGCCATAGCCATGCGCCAATGCCACCCATCGCGAGCCCCAGTAGCAAGGCACCCGCTCGCGCGCCCCAGGCGATCACGCAAGCCTCCCGCCGGCCGCGATGTAGTGCGCCAGCAGGTCATCAAGCTTGCGCTCATGCTGCCGTACCCGGCGCCTGGCAGGCTTGCCCAGATATTTCGGCACTTCGTGATTGCGGCCTGGATACGGCCGGCGTGCACGTCCGCCAGGGCGCCGCGCTCCTTGACCAGGTGTAGGGCTAGCTTGTCTTGGCTGGTGGGCCCGAAGTTGGGCAGCTTGAGCAGGTCGCGGTAGTGCGACCAGTAGCGCTGGAGTTGCTGGTACCGGCCTGCGGCCGTGGACTTCAGGCCCTTGTTGTTCACGGTCACCAGCACGCCAGGATGGGTGCTGTAGCTATTGAAGGTGTTCGGACTGTCGATGCCGCCTACCACCACGTCATAACCATCGTCCCGGGTGTGCTTGCTGATCGACGTACCTTCAGACCAGGCCAACATATCGAGGAAAGCGAGCGCATTCTTGCTGCCCGCCAGGGAGTCGGAAATTCGAGCCATGCGTTTCTCCAGGCAATAAAAAACCCGCCGTGGCGGGTATCGGTGTTCGGTAGGGATCAAGCCGGCGGTGCGGGCCAGTCAATGTCGGTCGGGTACCCAGGCTGCTCAGGCAGTCGGACCAGCGCAATTCGGTATCTCTTCCACGCCTTCAGTGCAGCCGTCTCGGCGTCGGTAGCGTCGTCGAGGTCGACCGCATCCTGCAGCGGTGCGATTGCCGAGTCGGCAGCGGCACGGCGGCTCGCCGCATCAGCCTGCGCCGCACCGAGAAGCTGCGCTGCAGCGGCTTCTTGCTTCATCTCTGCCGTGACCATCTCACTCCAGTCGATTGCGCCGACACCTGCGGGCCAGCTCGCCGGCGCATCCGGCTGCGGGTCGCGGTCGGTGGGCAGTGGCACCCGGCCATCTGCTGGGCTGACGATGTCGACAGGGAAGCGCGATTGCTCACTCGCATCCGCGCCGTGCGGCAGCATGAGGGTCAGCACCAGACCGCCACTGATCCGCTCGACTGGCGCAATCACAAATTCGCAGTCGACAGCCTCGGCAGGGAGCGTCGCGCCATCCGGCAATCGCGTGAAGTCAAATTCCACACCATTCACTTCCAGTATGTCGGCGGACCTGGCCACAACTAAGCCCAGATCAGAGCGTACAGGGGAAAGCTTGATGATCATTACCGCCACCTGCCTTTAATTTTGATGAAGTATGAAAAGCCGCCGATGGTGATCCCCGTAGTGTTGAAAATGTGTACCCTGGCGCTGCTCAACCCTGGCGCTGCGAACGGGAAGCCAACTGCGACACGTGCCGCGAGCCCAGTTGTACCGCTCGTTGCCAGCCCCGCCGTCCCAGTGATCGTCGGTGTGCCAACAAACGTAGCCGGGTATGTCACGGAGATTTCGATGCCCGAGTTGTTGCTTACGGACTGCGAGTTTGAGCCTGTGATCCAGCCCTCGAGCGTTCCGTCTGCAAACTTCGTGTAGTCGCCGTTCGCATTGCTGCCTCGTTCTATGATCGCGCCGCCCACGGCACTCACTGTGCCGACCACGTCCGCCAATGCGGCTGATTTCAGCCCGAGCGCTGTGCGGGCTTCAGCTGGGGTCTTTGCGCCAGTGCCACCTTTTGCCACCGGCACAACATCCTCTGTTGATACGGCGCCCAGCCCGGCTAGCGTGCCGCCCCATTGCTGGATTATCTGGCGCGCTTGATCTGCGAGCTGCTTCACGTACCCCTGTACCGGAACAAGCGCATATGCCGCCCCGGTAGCAGTAGCGCCAGAGTACGCCGGGAAGATCGAAAGCACTGTCGCGCTGGCAACGTTCGTTACTTCCCGCAAAATCCCGTCTGGCCCGATAAATGCGTCACCGACGCGCGAGTTTGCCGCGAAGTCTGCATTCACCCCGGTGACAGTTGTTGAGCCCTTTGTTACTGAAACTGTCCCTGCTCTGGACCAGGCCATGCGATTCTCCATTCAATAAAACCCGCCGTGTCGGGTCGTAGTTAATTTAAGAGCAACATTTCAAGTGCCTGGCAGCCGAGCAAAAACTGCAGCAGGCGCGCCAGGATCAATCCAGCCCGCAGTGAAACCAAACGAATACATCAGCAATGTATTGTTGGAGTAATCAAATGTCACACCAGATGGACTCCATAGAGTTTGCTGCGGTGCAAGCACCCCCCTGGAGAAAGGGTTGATCATATAGTACTCATCCACTGCCAATGTGCCGCTTAGCTGAGCACGGTAGTAGTTCGCACTACCATATGACGGAAATGGGACGTTGGCTTGGAAAGCCCACTGATTAGTGGCTTTCGTAAATATCACAGCTGCAGCGCCGCCATCGTAAATGATGTTGCTATTTTCGCCCCACATTCTAAGCCCCCAGTCAGCGGTTGATTGTGATGCGAAAACAGCCACAAACCACTTGCCCTGAGGTCGGTCATAGTTGTACATCGTCGAGACGTTGAAGCCTGTCCAGTTTCCCGGGGCGCCTGTGATCCCGAGCCCTGAATATATAATACTCGGTTGGTCTGGAGAGTTCCGGATAAACACACATGGTGGCTCAACTGTACCGACCGGCTGCGGGAAAACAATAGTTACATTGTTAGTTCCTGATGCCGAGTAAGCACCAGAATAAATGGCGCACAGGCGTGGGGTTTCTGAGTCAATTTGAACATAGCCTTTATCATTGGATACAATTAAGCCGAAGGTCAATTCGCGTACCTCATGACAAGAAGCCTAAATTCAATTTGTGAGTTGATACTCGTATCAGGCTCACGCGGATGCTTTGAATATATCTGTATAACGCCCGGCGCAACAAACTGATATGGCATCGCCTCCCTAGCAACATCCGCTGTCGCTATTGATGTTGGCAATATTACGGCCACACACTTTAGTGGATCGAACGATGCGATATTCACTGTCACAACAGCATTTCGGCCTGAGAGCTTATATGTTTGATTGTGAATGACTTGGTAAGTGAAGCTATCCGTATCCATTTCCAAGGCACCGCCGGCGCCCCACGTTCTTACACCGTAAGTCATTCTCTTAAGTCTCCGAGCTGCACGCGCTTCACACCGTTTGCATCCCATACCCGGTACGAGCGGTGCGTAATCATCGTTCTGCCCTGGCCGGCGACGGTGCCGTTGATTTCGAACGTGCCATCTTTGTTCAGGCGCCAGCCCTGTACGCCGGGTACGTAGTTCGTCGAAGAAATGTAGCTGCCGATCTTCGCGTTGGTGATCGTGCCATCCTGGATGAACGCAGCTTCAATGAACGTCTGCCCGCCCTGGATCGCGAAGAAGGAAGCCGGGGTTCCGTTGATATCGTTCACCACAGCGAACCTGTCGGCATTGACGATGAACTGGCTCTGCAGGCCGGCCGGCCCGTTCTCGATACCGAGACCGATACCCGCGACGACATACTTGCCCTGGGAGTTGACCTGCATCTTCACTGCCCACATCGTCGAGGCCTTTTCATCGGCATTGACCTGGGCCTGGCTGATCGTCTGCACGGCCGCCGCCGTGTCATTCATCGTCGCTTCGAGCGTCTCGGTCTTGCGCACGATGACTTCATCGCGAGAGGCGCTGACCTTCACTTCCTCTGCAAATGCCGCTGTCGCGTCCCACTGGTGCAGCGCGCCGGCCAGATCGCCTTCGGCATCATCGTCGCGAGCAGAGGCGCGCATGGCCTGCACGCTTTCTGCTGTCGCCGTGACCTTGCCATCCACTTCTGTGATCTTCGTCGTGTTCGTCTGCACCTGCTGAGCGAGGCCGTTGGCGGTTGACACCGATTGGCCTACGTCAATCCACCAGGTTGCGCTCGGGGGCATTGGCACCGGATGGATCTGCTGGCACTGCCTGCTTGGCCTGGTAGATCCGGCCATCGACGACAACCATCTGGTCTTTCGTGTATGGCTCATCTGGGTCGTAGGCCTTCAGTCCGTCGAGGGCATCGATCTGGTCTTGCAGGCCGTCGATCTTGTCGACGACTTCTTTGCCCAGCTGGGTCTCGCCGACCTTGCCGGTAAGAGCCTGCAGCATGGTGGTTACGTCGGTCGAGGTTGAGGCGATGACCTTGAGGAACCCGCTCACTCCATAGGCGTTTCGAGCGCGGATGAAGTAGAAGTAGTTGGTTGAGAAAGCCAGTGCCGTGTGGGTCATGCTGAGCCCCTGCCCCAGGTACGCAGCCTGCTCAGCGGTCGCCAGCGGGTCCGTGCTGAAGAAGTACTCGTAGGTTCCACCGTTCAGGCCGTGCTGCACGTTGCTAGGGAACAGCGTGATCGTGTCGATCGTCGCCTGCACCGCGCACGCCTCGGGCACTGCTGGGCCGTTGATGTTGACCGTAATGCTGGCTTCACCCGAGCGCGTCAGCGGCCCCAGGGCCGCAACACTCATCGTGTAGCTGCCCGACGGTAGGCCGGCCAATGCCAGTTGGGTCGCCGGCGCCGGCACCTGGTGCGCCTGTACGGCGCGCGCGCCTTGTCGGACAGTCACGGCATAGCCATTGACGATGCCAAACGGTGGCAGCCAGCTCAGCACGCCCTGTGAGACCTCGGCGGTTTCGTGGGTGCTCCACACCAGGTTGGTGGGCGATCCCAGGCCGCCGGTCGGCAGATTGATGAAGCCGATCGGATCGTAGGGCTTGCCCACGGCATCATCAAAAATGGCAGGCTCGTACTGCGAGACAGTTACGGTGCAGCCATCGTCTGGCGCCATGTTCCAGTCGGTCACGATGAACTCGCCGACGATGTTCAGCGATGGAAGGTTCACCCTAACCACCCGCCCAGGGCGGCAGTTGTAGCCGGTGAAGTTCATCGGGAGCTGCAGTGATCCGCCGGCGCGGGCGCGTCGAAGCTTGATGTTCGCCAGGCGCTGGGCCTGGTAGGCATCACTCACATAGCCCAGCGATATCGATTCAGGCGCCTCACCGCCATCCTCAACCACCCACTGCTGAACCCGCACCTCCGGGAAGTCCGTCTCGGCCCAGGCCTGCGAAGGATCGATGAAGGTGCCCGTGACGATGTTGATCGCAGCGTCATTGGTCACCTCGGTCGAACCCGACACAGTACCGATCGCCATGCCCTCGGTGACCTCGAAGTCTGCCGGTCCGTAGTAGGCCCCGGCCTGCAGCATCCACTTGCCGCCCACACGGATCAGCTGGCCGGCACACGATTCCTCCAGCTTCTGGATCACCTGGGTGCGCTGCTCGTCCGCGCCGATCACGCAGCCTGTGCGGTAGCGGGTGCCCAGCCTGCCATCAGCGTTGACCACCGCTTCGTCGCAGACGTTTGCAGCGCTGGCGAAGGTCTCGAAGATGATCTCGTCATCCGGCACCTTGCAGCGCTCACGCAGGTACCAGAGCAGGTGCAGCGCGGTGTTGTCGCTGTATCGCGCAATGCCGGTGCGCGGGTCGTACAGGTCGTTCCGCCCGCGCACGACAAAGCGCGCATCGGGAATGCCGGACGGGAATTTTTCGGGATCGTGCTTCAGCGATACGCGGACAAAGGACAGGCCTCGGCCGATCTGCGAGTCTCTCCAGTCCGGGCAGTTATCCTTGAGAAAGGCATTGACCTGGGTCGGATTGACTATTAGCTCGTAAGAGGCGTTCGCGCCGTAGGTGGAGATATCCTCCTCGCCCAAGTAGACCGCCTCCAGCGCATCAATGGCGCCTTCGCTCAACACGTAGACGAGGTGAATCCATTCGCCGCTGCTCTGACTTCCCGCCTGCTCCTGAGCCCATACCAGCACACCACCAGTGCTGACCCGGCCCAGAATGAACCGTGCGGGCGCCTTGGACGAACGAACGGTCTGTGCGGACGGTTCACTGCTCGTGCCGCCAGGCTTGAGTGCAGCACCCTGCTGAGAGCCAACAAACAGGCCTACCGCGCCGCCGATCAGCGCAAAGCCAATGCCGCCGGTGACGAACCCCAGCGCGGCGCCGGCGGCAACCAGTGCGACCTTCTTGACTGCCTTGCTCATTCAACCCTCCAGACCGCCAGTGAGTCGCAGGCAATCCGCCCTACTCCATCCTCGGCCACCGACCAGAACTCGCCCGCCCAAAACACAGCCACGCCCCGGCCGTTCTCGCCGTCGTACATCGCCACATCACCGCGCTGGATGAACGCGGGATCGATGCGCTGAAAGCACGCATCCCAGGCAGCATCGAGCGAACCGTGGAGCTTCTTGAGCAAGCGCTTGGCGCCGGTCTCGGTGCGATATCTGCCGCGGTACTGGCGGCCGGGTCGACCCCGCAAACAGCAATCGCGCAGTCGGCAGCAAACAGGCAGCAGTCAAATTCGCCCCATGAAAAAGGCCGCTCGGAGGCGGCCTTGATGGTGTTGGCAAGTTGTGTTGTCCAGTCTCGATTGCGCATGGGCTACTCGTACTTGAATGAGGGTGCGTCCTTCTTGGCGCCCCAGTAGATAGGCCAATCCGCCATCTGCGCGACGGCGAAGAAGAAGCGGTCGTCCTGGTACCGGGCCCGGTGGTTTTCGTCGGTCCAGCGCTCGGTGCCGGTGCGGCTCCACTCGGCCATCCGGTCGATGATCGGCACCTTGATGGCGTTGCCGTCGCTGCCGTTGCCGGCGTAGGAGAACTGGGCCGCATCCATCCGGCCGCTGAAGAGAATGTCCGCCGCATACCCGCCGGCCTGGTCGATCACGACGAACATGAGCTTGGCGTTGCGCCCACGGCAGCCTTTCAGGCTGGTCTCTGTGATGATCGTGGTGTCCAGACCGTTGAGGGTGAGGTCGACGCTCATCGGAGAACCCGAACTGCTGCTCTCCTGCGCCTCGCCGACTTCGCCAAACGAGCCGACACCCTGATAGGTGATGCCGTCGAGCACCAGGTCGCCGGTACCGGTGTGGGCAAAGACCATGCCGTCCGGAAAGTCCAGCTGGCAGGCGTACACCGCCATGAAGTTGCCTTGGGCGATGATGTCCACCACCCGCTGGCTGAAAGGGAATGCGCCCGCCATCAGAAAGCCTCCCGGAAATCGAGCGTGCCGTTGGCCACCAGGGGCCGAACGCTCAGTGA
>MQUG01002013.1:0-11056 GCA_007213375.1 Steinernema feltiae | reverse complement strand
AGGAATGTAGTTTAACGTCTGATATGATAATTGCTGCGCTTACTTGATTTCATCGTAGCTTGAGGCACCGGCAGTTTCGAAGGCTACTTTCGTGTGCCAGAGTGCGGGACAATGTCATAGCAAACTCTTTGGGGAGCCCGTGTCCAATGTCACAAAACACCCCGCTCATAGAGCGGTTTCTCTTGATCGCTTTGAAACATTTGCTGTCGGTGACTTCCTTCACAAGTCGCTCGAAAAAGTCTGAAGACGTTCACTTTAGGGAAGTTCGAGTAGCGTTAGAACTTACTTTTTGTCTTTTCGTATTTGCCCAAAGACTGAACGTAATCGGACTCAGGTGGCAGCAATGGCGGTGTGGAAATGATTAATTGCTTCTCTCATCTAATCGAGTTTATTTTGTACTTAAAATAGCATAACGCGACTTACTTTCAATTGAAAACGACGCTCAGGATTGTTCGACAGACGACTGTGGTTCAGTCACCCAAGTTTGAGTTAATCTGAAAGAAATGCACCCAAGTAGCTTCAACGACAACGAACAACACGCGGAGGACACAAAAAGTAGCGTGCGGAAAGAAAAAGTCTTCGACTTTCGTCAGTTGTCTCCTCAACGCAAGAGCATATCGATTGGGCGCTTCCGGTCGCAGCTGGAGAGTTCCCACGTTCGTTCGCAGTCGCTTTTCTCAGCGTTTCTCATCGATTTCACACGCGAGTGTTACGCGGCGGAGGATAATCAATGCTTGGAGAACTCTGAACGAGCCCAAAAATGCATCGATTTCAATCATCGAATTTCATCAAATATATATCTTCTCCGCAACCGCCGACCGAATGTGTGATGTTTACGGTCGCTCTGGAAAGTTTACACGTTCATTCGCTGGTTTATCGAATGCTCGCCACAATCAGTGACGAGGAAACGAATGAAAAGAGTCCTTAAAATCCTTTTGTTTGTTTTCACTTTCAAACGTCCAGACCTTCAGACCAGTTGTGCACTTTGCACAATAGCAAAACAAGCGGTTTCAGAAGTTTATGGCGTTTAAGAAATAACTCAGATGCAGACGAGCTCTAACTAATAACTGCTCGATGTTCAGAAATGGGCGACAGCTCTTCTTCGTTTCTTGTGCTTCTGCGTCTTCGAACTTCAACTCTTGTTTGGCTCTCTCGCACATCTTGTCCGGTTTATCATTCAGCAAAGCGTTTACCGGAATGAGCGAAATTCTCTTTTCGTGAGCGTTAGCCACCTCGTTAGCCGTTGGAGCAATGTGTCCGCCACTCTTGGTGTCACCTCCTTCTCTTTCTTGATCCAGTAGGCGTCGGCAGTAGTTACGTGCCTTGATGTTGTTCAGAACTTACCGGTCGTGGTAGAGAGGATAATAGCAGCGAGCAACACTCGGAGCATACCTAAAATAGTTCATTTACAGCAGGAAAGCGACTTGATGGAGTTGATGACGATTGACCATCAGTCATCGTCCGGAGGCGAAAAACGTACTCGTACGTTTTGTCGCGCGCCCGAATGAGATAGGGTAACGGAGGTAACTGGCGCAGTTGCCCGCAACGGTTTTGACGACGTTGTAGCGTCGCGATTGCTGAAAAATGAGTTGTGAAGTTGTATTTCGAAATGAGGGTTCATACAGTCATGGGTGGCTGGGCATCCTTAGAAACTAGAAGAAGTTGCCATTCCTTTTCGTCCGGAATAAGGACTGCTCTTCACCTTGGGGATGCGAACATTTGATGGCTCCTGCCGTGGGACGTTGTAGCGAATGGGCGGTAAAGCCTTCTTCACAGAGTTCTTCTCTCCTGCGGCGCACTTTGCGGGAGCGCTCCGGTTGCTGACCTTTCCTGCGGAAAGAAGGTCCGCCGCGCCTTTTTGACTGTGGCAGTCAAAAACTGGCGCAGTTGGCCGCAACGGTTTTGAAAAAATTGTTGAAAACCTGAAAGTAGAGAATAAAACGGGATTACGGTAGATTAACTTGCGTTATTTTGCAGAAGATCCTCGTAGGCGAGTCGACTGACGTCAGAGGACGAAGCAAGGAGCAAGCCGAGCTTCGATCTGGTTTGGGGTAGCGTTTGATCTGTTTGAATAGGATTAAAGCGATGTTTCGTTGAGAATTTGCATCGCATTCACTTCATCTTTCCGGAGAAAATCGATGAAATCCTCTAATCCACGCTTTCTGCTTGATTTCAAGACGCTCTTCCGGCTGCATGTGACCAGGAACGTTCATCTCTTAACCTTAGTCCATCTCCTGCCGACAGAACCAATTGGATCGATCGCGATTCACGGTAGAGTAGAATTCGGTCGCCTCTGTCAGAAACAGAAAATTCAGCCCGGTCAGCGCCGCGTTCGTCTTCTACACAACTTTCGTCGTCGCTTTACGAGCCATAGTTCTTCCGAGTGAGATCCATCTGTAAGCGCACTTCTTTCGCACGATTTCAATCGCTCTAGGATCCTCCTCAATATTAGTATGTTTTCGGAAATCGGCTTTCGGCGTTAAACCATGGTGCCGTAATTGTGCCCCATCTGGTTGCACGGGAAGCCTGCGTTTTAGGACGCATGGAGTAGAATTGCAATCTGATAGCAAATGGCTCGACAGATTTTATGTTTTGTGTTTTTGACTTCAATTCTTATGTTTTGGGTTTAGCATCCTTTTCCTTGGGGCCTTTTGTTTTGGATCCTTTTTCCGGACGCGGCAAAATGGTGCAGTTATGGAAAGCTCAGGGTGCGTCAGCTTCGCTCGTCAGCGTTCGCTCTGTGACCGATTTTAGAGTATTTATGGACTCCGTTTGTTTCGCAACGTGCAAGAATTTTCGGTTCAAACAGCAACAACTTTAACCAAGGCTGACACTCACAATCAGTTGGTAATTTATGTTGGTCATTGCCATCACCGCCAACACCTCTTACGATTTATTACAACATTAAAAATCAGCTCCATAATCGACATAATTATTACCAAATATATTTAACACTCATCGCGAAGATCTGAATGCTCCTTGTGCGCAGTCATGGTAGACGTCTCTTAACAGCATATTCTCAATAGCTTCGAGTTCTGCGCCTTCTAGGATGCATTTGTAGTGAACATCGTTGAGTAGCGACCGGGTCTTTGATCTCTTTGAAACATTTGCTGTCGGTGACTTCCTTCACAAGTCGCTCGAAAAAGTCTGAAGACGTTCACTTTAGAGAAGTTCGAGTAGCGTTAGAACTTACTTTTTGTCTTTTCGTATTTGCCCAAAGACTGAAAGTAATCGGATTCAGGTGGCAGCAATGGCGGTGTGGAAATTATTAGCTGCTTCGAGCACTTACAGAAGCCTTTGACAACCTTTTCCGATGTTATGAAAAGAGGAGTTTTTTTGGCCGCCATCTGTCGCCTTCAGATTGCGAGATAACTTTACATCGCTTTCCGGGCTGTAGAACCTCGCAAAATTTTCAAAAAATTTCTCTGAATTTGGTCGTAAATTGATGGAATTGCGCAGAAAAAAACTTGCTGAGAATCATCGAAGTCGCAAGATCGTAGGTTGTGCAGTCTATATCTTGCGAGTTAGATACCGCTGTTCTATCGACAAAAGTCCAGTTTTGGCACGGTGTTTCGCAGAAGAAATGTCCTAGTAATCTCCGCCGAGAGCTTCTCAATAAGCGATTGGCTTCAATTCTCATCTAATCAAGTTTATTTTGTACTTAAAACAGCATAACGCGACTTACTTTCAATTGAAAACGACGCTCAAGATTGTTCGACAGACGACTGTGGTTCAGTCACCCAAGTTTCAGTTAATCTGAAAGAAACGCACATGTTGGAGCATTGTGTCCGCCATTCTTGGTGTCACCTTCTTCTCTTTCTTGATCCAGTAGGCGACGGCAATAGTTACGTGCCTTGATGCGATGTCCATCTTTGTGAACCTGGCCACTTTGTGATGCAACAGGTGTTCATTGCATGAAACTGAAAAGCCTTGAGTTCAAGAAAAAAGAAAATGCAGCTGCCGTAATTTAGTGAAGTAACTGTTAGAAATTGACAGAGCTTGACTGAGTTTGACTGAGCGAATAGTTGTTCAGAACTTACCGGCCGTGGTAGAGAGGATAATAGCAGCGAGCAACACTCGGAGCATATCTGAAATAGTTAATTTACAGCAGGAAAGCGACTGTTTATAATAAGCAAAACCCAATTGTGTGTGGCGCGCTTTTTGTCCGCACCAGAGTCATTTGAGACGTTGAATCAACCGCCGGTCGTTCAGAAAACTCAACACAACAGATAAAACCGGCGTCGAACTCAGACACAACAGACAACCGCACTACAATGAGCCACCGCGCATATTTTGGATACGTTGAAATGAGAATTCATGTTAAGTGTCTCCTTTTGCGATGAAGCGGTTGTTTGTCGGAAGGAAAGTCAAGCAACGGAAGCTTTAAGAATTAATTCAATCTAAGAACAAAATCGGTTTTCGGTTTACATTTCGGTTTTCATTTACGGCTGTGTGTAAACGAGTTAAGTTGGTTTTTGTGGATTGGCTTGTTGAATTCTCTTAAATCTGAAAGGCTTGTTGAAACTCAACAACGATAAAATGATTTAAAAATAGCGTTCAATCTCATCTAATCGAGTTTATTTTGTACTTAAAATAGCATAACGCGACTTACTTTCAATTGAAAACGACGCTCAGGATTGTTCGACAGACGACTGTGGTTCAGTCACCCAAGTTTGAGTTAATCTGAAAGAAATGCACCCAAGTAGCTTCAACTACAACGAACAGCACGCGGAGAACCCAAAAAGCAGCGTGCGGAAAGAAGAAATCTTCGAATTTCGTCAGTTGTCTCCTCAACGCAAGAGCATATCGATTGATGTTTGCGGTCGCAGCTGGAAAGTTCCCACGTTCGTTCGATTCTCTGGATTGCGAAAACCAATCGAATGCCGCGGCGATGTTGCGACTTAGCCCTCTAGCGTGCTGTTCTTATTTAGCTATAAGAACGAATTGCTTGCTTGTAGATGAACTCAAACTTGGATAATTGAGCCTAGAATGGACTGTCGAACGATCCTGAGCGTCGTCTTTAGTTAAATGTAAGTCGCTTTACGTTGTTTTGACTACTGAAACGTTTCCGACTGAATGACGATCACATCAAACGGCCCTCTTTACAGTGAAAACTGCCGTTTGTTGGCATTTACGGTTGTTAAGTCTTCGATTAAGCGGCCGCCAAGCTTTCAATGACGACCACTCCAACTAGTTTGCGCCTTACTGCGACTGAACAGGAATAAATAAGCGTAGCATGTACAGTTCACCAAGCTCGTAGCGCACGTTTTCAGAGAGAATAACACTGGTCTCCTGGACATAGATATTAACTACAAAAGCAGCATTTTGGAGTTGTTGTAACGCAAGATTTCTCTTCTGAGTGTGGCGAAAGAGAAAGATTGTTGTGCTTGTATCTGTGACTGCAACCATATGACAGCGACCGTAAGTGGCGCTGTCATATGGTTGCTGTTTGTGACGCGATCATTTCAATTTTAGGATTTACTCAGAAAACATGTGAAGAGGTTACCACATCGAATGCTGGATCGGGCAAACTCATACAGGTTTCTGCCGGTGAATCCGGCAACTTGTGCGCCAAGCGAGAATCCGATAACATCGATATTTTCATATGGAATGCCGTGCTTCTCGTGGAGAATAACCATGAGTCTCGCGTTGATCGCACCCATAATTTTGGCGTTGTTGGCTGCCTCAAGGTCGTTTAAGCCCCAAACGCCTTGACCACCCATCCACATTGGGGTTACGAAGAGTTGGTTCTAAATGCAAAGTAGAAAAAATGGGATTTGAGGTTCTGCGCAAGATGGCAAATGTTCATATTTCCAATAACACAATCGTGAGCTGAGCAGACGAGGAATCAAATTAAACCTGAGCGCAGCAGCGGAAATAGATTTAGATACCTGAATCTTTGAAAGATGCTCCCTCATCTTGGGAGACCAATCGTAAGCTCTTCATTTCAAACTGAAGTTCACACGTATCAGGATCGGCTAACGATCCGAACCGCCGGCCGGCACCAGTAGCCGCAGCTAGAAACGTAAAAAATTATCTGAGAGAACTAAAATCGTTGGCTGACCGAGATTAGAGTCAATTCTGAAAAGTTAATTGAAATTTGAAATAATTTAATCAGAGAATAAAGTTTAATAATGAACTCCAAAAATCAAGCTAAAGCAAATTTCCGTAAAGCCCGAGGATTTAGATTAAGCTCAAATTTTGCTGTCTAAAAAGACATACATAGATATAGAAAATGTAGTGCTTTTTGTTCTTTTTGGGTTTAAATTCAACGTTTTCGCTCTTTATAGAACAGAATGACGGAAGAGACAAGGCCGGACAGCTGCGAAGTGACAAAAATTAGAACAAGTTGATTTTGTTCTTAAAACGACATAACGCAACTTACATTCACTTGAAGACGACGCTCAGGGTCATTCGACAGTCGATTGTGGCTCAATCACCCAAGTTTGAGTTAATCTGAAAATAAACGGCGTTCAAATAGATTTGAGAACACAATAGACAACAACGCGATGGCGCCTCAGCGAGTGCTCGTGGCGCCTCAGCGAGTGCTCGTGGCGCCTCAGCGAGTGCTCGTGGCGCCTCAGCGAGTGCTCCTGGCGCTTCTTATCGATCTTTCGCGGGTTTTATACGCGTGTTTTCGCGGTGGAAGACCGGACGGCGGTGACACAACGCGGAGACGATCGAGGTTGCGGTTGCGACCGTAGAGCGCCAGCCGACGAACGTTGTTGTTCTCAGCAATCGATCTTCAGTTCAAACGAAAACAAACGAAAAACATCACCGATCCAATCAAATTGCTGAGTTTGAAGGAGTCCGTCTCACGACTCACGCCTCACGCACTAACCGAATGCAACAGGGAATGTCCTCAAAGGTCAGTTGCACTTGCGAGCAAACGATCATTTCCCGCGCGCTGCAAGACCCACGCGCTGCACTTTCTGCAGTCAATTTCTGCACTAATTCTCACTGCGTGCACTTAGTTTGCACGTGCGATTGCAGTGCACGCGGAGGTCAGGACGTTCTGCGGACATCTGATCAACTGGGAGTCGCCCGACGCGACACAAAACGGAACAAACGAGCACAAATGGACCTCCGCTTGCATGCAGACGGTGAACGCACTGGAAAGGCGAATGACGCGCTTTCTGTCTCCCGAGTTGCTCTTCAGAGAAGTAGCAACTCTGCGGGATCGCGTCAAGCTCAACTACTCATACGCGTGTATCCTGCTGGTGATGCTCTTGAAGATTTGCTGTTCGCAGAAGGGACTGGAATTGTGCAGTGTCTTACAATCTATTGTCAAAGTCAAATCGAACTACCTCCGCGAAAAGTTCGAACATTCGACAGACCAAACGCGCACATTCGGAGTTTTCAACGAGAATCGCCAACTTGGGCCTAGTATCCTGTCCGCAAATGTTTCATGATGATTCCGATGCAAATCCAATCGCATAGCGACCTTGACAAGGGTCGAATACATGTTTATGCAAAGTTTCGAGTCGATTTTCGGCTTTTCAACGGAGTTGAACCAATTTTGAGTGTGAAAAGACTGAGCGCCGCGGATTTCCAGCTTATTTTTTGGCCTTTTTGCACGTGAGCGTTCTTTACAGCCTCGAATTGCTATTTTTGTTCAGAAGTGCCGATCCAGAAGTGTTATTTGCACACCAACACTGAACTCCTACACTCCTATCCTACACTGAAAGCAGTGTTTACGATGGTGTCTGAAATAATCTTGAAAGCGCCGATCGTAATTGACAGAAGGAAAGAACAAAATCAAAACAATTTATTTACAAGAGTTTCCTTTTGCACATAAAAGCGAGGGTTTTATTGCAACGATCAGACTGGGGGTGATAGGTCTTATCAATGGGCGGCCTCAGGCGACAGCACGGCATGTGGTTGAAGTAGGCGTTACTGCCGAGATGCACTCCGTTCCACTTGCTTCCATCCATCCATTCGGCTGCGCCATCCATTTTTGGGCTGAATGCGCCGATCCAGAAGTCCTCAGTCTTGTTCTCCGCCATGGAATCGACCTAAACAAAACTGATCAAACGATGGTTTGGTATTTACGCAGACGATTAGTTAACGAGGATCTCGAAACGGTTTCTTCTGTTGAACTTTTGAACAGAGAGTATAAGACAGAAGATTCATGGCAGTGTTGTGGCTCATTATCTGCAATCAAAACAAATGAACCATTCGAAAAGACATTGACATTTTTTAATTCTCACCTCAAAACTCTTTGATTCAGTGACCACTAATCGTTCGGTGAACTAGGTCCGTAGGCCAAACTGTTGGGTATGGTTGCGGGTGGCCCTCTTTTTGAGGCCTCTTAATCACATTATTAGGCAACGAAGAACTTGAATCAATCCTTAATTGCATTCACATACTCTTTCGGAGTAGCTACGCGCCTGGCAAAAGCAAAAATCGTTAGATCAGAAGTTATGTTGATAACGTTGATGTTGATAAAATCAGATGAAAAAAATCAAAAATCAGATAAAAATGTTGATAACCATTTGGAACGCCTGAAAGTCAAAATTAGTTCGGAAAAGATGAAACGAAGAGAAGAGAAGAGGAGAACGTAATCGTCTTTTGCTGAATTCATAAAGTTGAAACGTAGAATCTATTTCTGTTTACAAATGGATTTGAGAGATGGAAATTGAATATTGAAAGGAAGGAAAAGAAAGAAAACGTAAGTTTTGAAGTTTGGATCTTTGATGATGTTTTGAGGCCAACGGTGATGCGGTCTTGTACTTGTACGAATCTTGTACGCTTAAATATAATATATTTGGTTGGTTTGGCACAGAAAGCGAGTGGAAAGGTTGTTCTAGGACTCACAATCAGCGAATCAACTCAAAAATGATTTTTCTATTGATTTCTGGCTCAACTCTCTTTTGCATTTTCTTTCAACGAGCGGCATTTTCCTAAGAAAATTGTGAAAATTTGTATCAAAGACCAAAGAAACATATGAAATCGTGTGATTTTTAGGTCAAAACACCATAAAGCGACTTACTTTCAATTGAAAACGACGCTCAGGATTGTTCGACAGGCGATTGTGGTCAATCACCCAAGTTTGAGTTAACCGCGTTCAAGATTGAACAATGACAACGCGATGCTCAGATGTCGCTCACGAGTCCTCGCTCTATCGATCTTCACCAAGTTTGAGTTAACCTGAAAGAAACGCGTTGAAATCGCGGTTGAACACCCGAGAGCGAGGAGTAGAAAACGCAACATTCGCCACGGTGCGTTCGTTCTCTCCGCGATCGATAATTCGTTTTTTGTGCACTCGCGGCGGGTGACGTCAAATCGACGGACGGACGGACGCTCGACTGTCTGGTTGTTTGACTCCAGCGGCAGTGATTTGAAGAGTGTTTTCAAATCTGACCTTCCTGACGGCCCTGGCGTGGTGTGGTAACTTGACAGAGAACCACTAACACTGTTCGCCTCAACGTAAATTTACCGCTGTGATACCTTGTCCGACTCGCTCTCAAACAGCTTGAGCAAAACAAGGAATGCAATTAAAAATAGGACAACTCTCCACCGCCTTATCATCACAGAGTCGCCACCAAGAGAATTTGCCGGTCGGGTTATCACTTAGTAATGCATTCGGGCTTTGTCTTCAGGCTCTCACACCTGCGTTTACTTTCAGTTACTTAAACGATTGAAAACCGTCTCTTAAAACACAAACTGTTGCGTTTGACCGTTTTGATGCGGACAGATTGAGATCGAGGTTGTGAAAATGTCCTTTTAAGACAGCTGCACTAAGATAATTGACCCTTCCCGCGCGCTAAGAACCCGCGTTGCACTTCCTGCACTGAATTTCTGCACCGAATCGGTGCACTTGGTTTGCACGCGCGATTGCGGTGGGTGCAGTCGGAGGTCAGGACATTCCGAGGACAACAGCGCGATCGGACTACCGCGGAGACCGCGACACATTTGCGACAAAATGGAACAAACGGACACAAAAGAAAGTGCGCGCAAAGTTGTCCTCTGAGGACAACCACACATCGACAACAAAGCGATCATCTTCAGCCCTCTAAATTGTTTCAAACACCGAGGCCATATTTCCATCAAATGACAGATGCAGAGAGAACGAATACGGTGGAAACTCAAAACATTCTGCTCTTGTGTTGACCGTTAACCATTTATCCTATTTCTCCATTTTAGACATCTTTTTCTGTCCATTTTACCATGACTTCCTTTACCTTACTTCATTTTCAATAATCTATTTGAAGGCGATTTGAAGGCGATTTGAAATAATCACATTTTTGCCGTTTAATTCTCTTTTTTTGCTTTCGAAGCGATTTCTACATCAGCGGATCCGCGTTCACACCCGTTCTGTTGAACTTCTGCGTCCATTGTGGACTTTTGATTGCGATCAGATTGAGTGCGAGTTGTGAAAATGTCCTTTCAGGGCAGTTGCACTAATTGTAAGTGCGTGAACTCTTCTCGCACGCGGCAGGACCCCCGCTGTGCACTTCTGCAGTCAATTTTCTGCACTAAATCTCAATGTCTGCACTTTGATTGCACGCGCGATCGGTGTCAGGACAATCCGAGGACATCGTCACGATCAAATAAACGCGGAGGAACGCGACTCGACACTTTTGCAACAAAGTGGAACACGCGAGCACAATTGAACGATTGAATGCAACGTTGCAGAACACAAAATGTGTGAAAAACACAAACTGTTTGTTTGCTTTAGAAAAATGAAAAATATCTTTGACACTGAGCTAATTTGAGCTGATGATTGCCGAACAACGTAAATCATAAAAACGTTCAGAGAGATGGAAAATGATACATTAACGTGTTATGTTTTACAATGAACCTGGCTAAGCCTGAGGTAGTTCGAAGCGTTCGTCCGGTGATGTCAGTTCAATTTATCAGCTTGATTCATCCCCGATTGTTGTGAGAAGCGCATCTCCGCGCTGCTACAAATCGTTTAGCAGAACGCATTCAAACGTCATTTGACTTGTGAGAAGCCAAAGCAAGCCATTCTTCTCTCGAAATTGTTGCAAATCGCTAAAAGCCTTTCTTGTAGTTGATTTCACTGTTAATGGATCAATCTGAGTCAGAATCG
>MQUG01002006.1:0-15243 GCA_007213375.1 Steinernema feltiae | reverse complement strand
CGGTTTACTATTTTCGCCCCAAAACGAGAGCAGCTTAGGAACAGTCAGCTCGTGAAGTGAAACGTCAACGATGAGCTGTTGCTCTGTGAGGTGTTGCCTTTGCGGGTTTATATTAGTAATCGCTCAACGCCGTCCGTTTGCACGAAAGTGCGCCGGAGCTGATTTGCATACTCCTTTGATTGTGTCTTCGTGTGGTGTGTGCGCTGCTGTGCAGAGCGAAGGAGCGCGTGTGCGGCGGCAAACTGAATTAATTATGTCGTTTCGTTGCAGATTCAATCGTTTTTGAATGATCGTTCAGTCTTGAAGCGGAGAGACGTCATCTTGTGTGGCTGCATAGCGATGATGGCTGCGTTAGGAGGTGGAGACGATTGAAAATCCGTAAGTTGGGCAAAATGCCAATCAATGTTTTCATAGCTTTATGCCGTTAAGTTGTTAACTGCTGACAATTAGTGTTGGAATTCAAGAGGCGATGACCTTAAACTTAAAGATAGGCTCACCTGATTGATTTTGTCGTGAAGAAACGTGATTGACAAGCTTCATTCAGACCTAGTATGAGGGCTAAACTGCAGTTATATCCACTTTAATTGTGGTTTTGGTAAAGGATACTTTTCTGTTTTTCTTCTAGCAATTTTACAATCTAAAACAAAAGTAGAAAATCCTATTTTGGCACTAAATCTTCTTGTTTTCCTCGATAAACGGCGGTAATTGATTTGCTGTACAAAACAACAGGATTACGGCTTTTAGATCCATGACTGGAGGTAGTAATACGCGTGAAACAATCATATTGGCTCTAAAAATTTACGTTTCAGATCGATGGAGATAGCAAGAAAGCTACACTTTGCGCACGTGCCCACCGATCTCACAAACTGGACTTGTTCGGACGTGTCCAAGTTCCTAAAGTTTGCCATCGATGCTCTATGTTTGCCAGTCAGTTCATGCAACGCAAATCCAGCAAACTTGAATGGACGTCAAATCAAGCTGCACAGTGAAACCGAGGTAATTAAAGTTTAATTTCAGTCTCATTTGATTGATTTTAAACTGAAAATTTCTTTACTCTCCGTTTCAGCTTTTGGCACTATTCTCATTGCTCTGGGGCACTGATCAAGGTCCAATTCTACATGATACACTAAGAACAGTGGAGCGTGTTCTTTCAACAGGGAATGTACAACCAATCCACTTGACAACGCTGCATGAAGCTCATCTAAGCTCACCAAACAGCAGCGGTTACGAGTCGGGTAAATCAAGGCTTCATCACTGATTCATTTATAAAATTGGTCTTCAGCAAGTCCACAATCTCCCGATCAACCAAGCAATTCAGATAATGACAGTTTAGGCACAAACTCACCTGTTTTGACTGTTCGACGTGGTACACTTACTTGATGAAAATCAATCTTTAAAATTTTCGTTTAGAGCGCAGAAAGCTTCTCCTCTGGCAATTTCTTTGGAATCTGCTCCAGTCTGGCAAACACGCGGACAAGATCGAATGGACCGACTACAAGCACTACGTGTTCAAATTTGTCGATCGAAAAGCTGTTTCTGAGCTGTGGGACACGTGTCGATGGCACGGTGTGAGCAAATCGAAAAAAGTAAGATTTCCAGGTTCATCTTTGCCTTTGCCTGATGTTTGATGCTTTATATCTAAAATTGAATTTTCCAGAAGATGAATTACCAATCCATGTCACGCTCAATCCGCTCCTACTACAAAATGGAGATTATGCATCATTTCGGAGGAGCGCGCTGCATGTTCTACTTCAACGAGGAGAATTTGAAGCGATTTGGCTATATCTGATATTATTCTAGATTGATTGTTTTAGCATTTATTTTGATTAACGGGTTGTCAAAGAATTGTTGTCTGTAGGATGTTCTACAAAAATAATTAAATATGTATGTTACGACCAGATTTTACAACAGAACAGACTTTGGCTCAGCAACACAATATTTGCTCCTTAGACTTGGCTATCAGCCAAGACCTACAGTACCTTAAAGAAGTGATTTTTCTGTCTTTTCGCTCTTATCTGACGCCCGGTTACCGTTTCACGATTCTCACTAACTTCCGTACGTCAATAAACGTGATTCAGACATGCGGTGGGAGTGAAGTGTTCAGTTGTCACGGATTCCGAATTAAGATTTGAAAAAACTGCTTGCAAATGTGGTGATAAATGCGATTGCAAGCGGAAATCACGGTAATAAACTGCTAGCAAAGAATCATTTAGGCAATTTATCAAAATTTTTGTGGGATTTTTTAGTGGCGACAAAGCGTGCAAAAAATTCGTTTTTTCTCTGAATTTTAAATTTCAAAGACAAGTTGTAAATTTTAAATTGTACATATTACCGAAAATAAACTTTTAAACTAAACCTTTCTGGTCACTCTGCGTTAGGTTTTAAACAAATTGGGGGACCAATCGGTACTGTAGGCTACTTTGCGAAGATGCCGCCTAAAAACAGCAAGTCACTTGATGGATAAAATTCCCACAAAAAAATTAGAGACTACAAAGAATCATTAGTGGAATTAAACTTTTTTTCAGCTGACACAAATCTTTTAATTTTAAATAATCCAAAAATTAAAAACAAATGAAAATGATAAAGAATGAAAAAAATTGGAAACTTACAAAATAAAAACGCTATAATAATATTTATTTAAATATTAGCTTCATAAGCCAAAGGTAGCAAATTTCTGTTGTTCAGAGAAGATACACCGGTTTCACAGGTCCTAACAGAAAAATTGCAAAAATTAATTTAATGAAAATACAATTTGTACTATGATTTTTTGGGATGTTTTCACTGCCACAACGAGATTTCAAACAGAAATGTCAAAAATTAACCAAAAAATGGATTTATTCGGTAAGGATATTGAAAATCTGTTATTTTAAAACTCAAATTTAAAACTTAAAATTAAAAAAATCAAAATTTAATTAAATTTAAATTGTATACGCTATACAAAAAATAAAATAAAATGGAGTTAAAAAGATTAAAATGTACACTTCTTTAATTGGTGTCCAATTGGTGTTCAATTCAATCTTTTATTGGTGAAGATACCGGTTTTCATATTAACCCGAAAATATGTGTTTATTGTGTGCTTTAAATTGCGAACAATTGTGAGCAGACTTCTCTAGGCTCTGGGAAATTATTTAAGAAATTATTACCAAAAATAAAATAAGGAAAACTCTTTTCAACTTTTAAAAGAAATGGGAATTCTGGATGATTGCAGTAAAGATTGGATTTCAACTGTTGCGAAAAATGCATTTTAACTTTATTGAAATACGTACAACCTTCAAAGCTGGAGTTTACCCTATAATTCTTCAAAAAATTTAATTTCCTTAATTTTCTGACAAATTTTAAATTCAGAAAAAAACTTACGCTCTGTGACAAACTGCACCATCTTTTAAATTAAAAATTGTAAACAATACAACTACAGTCAATTTCTGCGTCGAATTTTCTTGACTAGAGTATTCGCAATTAGAAAGTGAACGTAGGACGTTTGGTCCTACAACCAGCGCCAGCGCCTCCACGAAGACTAAAGCAAGCGCGGAGAAGTTGCGGTCCGAGAAAATGGAAGAAAAACAAAACTGCGCGACTCGTTTGAATGGGCTTTAATTGGTCAACAAGCTCTATTCTTGGCGAGAGGACGACCAGTGATCGCGTGCACGAGAAGAGGACAAAGGAAGTGACTGCAAGCGCTTCCGCAGACGCCTGATGTTCAATTTGAATGACAACTGAAGACGCGATTCTGCAGCGCGGCGAGGGTTTTTTCGCGTCTGGGAGGAGGCGACGAGGAACTTTGTGTACTTTGAAGATCAAGCAGAGCGGACTGGAAAAGACGAGAAATTAAGCCAAAAAGGGACTTTCTGTAGTATTCAATATTAAGACGTACTGTAAAAATTCGATTAAGCCCTCAGATGGGAGTTCCCGTACCTGTGTGAGCCCAAATGGATCAAAAAACACGATTTTACAAAAGTATTTTTGTCAAATCTCGATCTTTGAAACTTGTTTTTGAGCTTCAAAAACGGCAGATCGAGAGCGGCCATTTAGTGCGTCGCTGTAAATCAATCAGGCCCAACATTCCGACCTTGACTCACGTTTATCGCCTCGATCGAGCGGCCAGAGCCGCGGCCACTCCTTCCAATGACCTTCTCTGGCCTCTAGCGGCACGCTACCAAGCGATCAGTTACGTGTGTGTCCTCTGCGATGGCTTCTACTAGAATTCTGGTCCTCTTGGCGCTCTGCGTTGGAGCGATTGCGGCCGAATGCGTCTGCACCTGCGATGACAAGGCGAAGAAGCCGGATTTCGTCAAATTCGAAGACAGCGTTGACGAAGGATCCGGAGAAGATGTCGGAGTCGAGATTAGTCGGCCCGGTGAGAACGGAATTTCAGCTTTTTGATTGTTCTATAACTCCACGTTTCAGACTCTTCGACCACTACCGTAGCCACTATTCCCCTGCTTCCCCTCGTCGATCTCTGTGTTCCCGACACCGAATGCTTTGGCGACAACGACTGCGAAGGCGGAAAATGCGTCGGCTTCGCTGTGGGAACCTGCCAGTGCAACTGTCTCTCGTTCATGATGTGCGCGACGGACAAAGGATGCGGAGGCCTCAAAGGGTCGTGCAACAGATTGTACAAATGCGACTGCTTGAACGGTCTGAGGAAGAACGGAATCAACGGATTCCTGCAGGCGCTCGCGATCCTCTGCAATGTGAAGAAGTGCAACGGCAAAAACTCCCAGGAGGCGTGTTTCGGAATGCCCTGCAACGCTGGTCGTTGCATGTGCTAAGATTGTTGTTAATATTTCAGTAAATAAGGCCAAAATTCAAACTAGTCGTTAATTCGCACATCTTTACAAATCTGCAAAAGACTACGGTAGCGTGTACAGCAAATTGGGTTGCAATCTATAGCATGAGAAGGATGAGATCTCGTGTGGCCCTGTGGCCTAATGGATAAGGCGTCGGACTTCGGATCCGAAGATTGCAGGTTCGAATCCTGTCAGGGTCGGCAATTTTTTGTTTTTTGCACAATACAGTATCCAAAGCTTCAGTAAGTCCTCCTTGACATAGTAAAACGTGCTCTCTAGCCCAAAGCGTGCCGATTCGAGTTTTTTTCTCATTTCGCAACCACAAGCGCACTTGACCACCGCCGAGGTCATCCGCTCGTCTCTCCGCCGATCATGCGCGTCACTTTGTAGACTCGTCAGCGTGTGATTCATAATCAAAAATCGATGAAATCGCCGCGTGCATCAAAGTGAACTCCGCATTAGCAACGCCGAATTAGGCGCCTAGATTGTTAGCCGCGATAAACGCGTTGCAGCGCGACCTCCGCACTTCCTTATGTTCCTCCTGCTTGCAGAACTCCTCCACTTCTCCATCGTCGTCGTTTTACGCACTTTTGTCCCTTTTACGCGAGTAGTTTGCAGTTGGTTACCGCCTAAACACATCAGAGGACTCTTTCAAAAAAGGTCGTTTTACTCGCGAAGAAGGAGACGACCGCGGCGGGGGTGACAATGGGGAGTCGCGTGACCTGGTAACGACTAGTTGTTAGGGTTGCACTTTCGTCGGCTGCGCGTCTGTTGCGAAGAGCGGAAGTCGTTGTAATAAAATTAATTTGCAAGACAATGAAAAACGAAGAAGAGAGAGACGCTCGAAAAACGATAAAGACACAAAAACGCTTCTCGGAGAAGAATGACCACCCACGCCCTGCGAACACCCCTGGAGCGAAGCGACAGCAGATCGCCTGGAGTGATGTTGGAGGTGGATAGTTAGGAGGACGTGTGAATATCCTATGCAACGATGAAGGCATTCGAAAGGAGACCATTTCCCGCTATAGAAATGCAGATAGAAGATTTAGCGCTTGAAGAATCAAGATGAAAATAGAAGAATTGTTAGAATTGATTAAAAATGTTGTTTGAGATGACATGATGAAGTCTATTGGTCAGTTATTTAATGACTGAAAATTGTGAAAAAAATTGAATAAAAGATCATTATTAAAAATTATCATAAAAAGGGGGCTTGAAAGTGCGCAAAAGCAGTTCTCTCATTGATCGTCTTTTTGCTCCTCCGCTAATGAAACGTTTCACTGTCAACTCGTGTCTTGCAAGAAACAGAGTACTCGAATTTGAAAGTCTGATTGACAATTTTTGTTTGAAAACGTGATCTCTGATCCTCAGATGCTTGAAAACCGACCTCAGCGACGGTCAAGTGTGGCACGTGACAATGGTTGTTTGCAGTGAGAACTAAGCGTATAATAAATTGCAAAAAAACCGTCTGCGTTGCGCGGTTTTTGTAAAAATCGTTTGAGGCTTTGAAACTAAGACTTTAACAAAACCACATTCAGATTTTTCATTTTTGAGAACTGAACTCTTGCTCTTGGTGGCTGGCAGTCTCCTATCAAATCATCATCAAATCATGATCGTCCATCAATCCCACTTCTGTTCTTTCACTTTCAATTACGGTAGCGTTACAGAGTCTTCAAGTTCCAGATTTGGCGCTCAAAAATCGTCTTTTTGCGGACGCCTCCGCTAATGAAACGTTTCAGTGTCGCGCACGCGCGCAAATCGTTCGTCAATCGTTTTACGATCCCTCGCCTCCTCAGTCGCCTTTGTCGCCGGCCGCCCACACGCGTCGAATGACGTCAGCGGGCGTCTGATCGTCTCGGGTCGAGGATTCGACCTCGGCGATGGTCAAGTGCGCTAGCGCATGTGCCGCTTGTGTGCGAAGCGTGAAAAACAACTCGAGGTGTCACGATTTTGGGCTAGAGGGTTGCATTATGTCAAGGAGGGTCATCACAGCGATTCAACAAACGGCAAAGGAGGATCAAGCGACCAAAAAACAAAAAATTCCCGACCCTGACAGGATTCGAACCTGCAATCTTCGGATCCGAAGTCCGACGCCTTATCCATTAGGCCACAGGGCCATTGTGTAAGATGCTCCGCACTGCAGCTATATCGCAACTGCAACCGTTGTTTGCTACTAACGGTCGTCTTGGCGCAAATCGCTACCGTAATCACGTGTGTCATGCTTACAAAAAATGATTGTTTTCCCTGTTTGTAGCTTGGTTTTGCGCACAAATGAGGGATTTTCAGCTCCTTTGATGACCGCACAGCCTCGAACCAGAGCGATTTGAATCAGAAACGCTCTACGGCGGCCATAAAATCGTGCCCCGCATGCACAAATCAGCGCACAGTTTCTTGTGTGCGTGTGCAGCTCATGTAACACAGACACAACGCCAATTAACTTCGTTTTTACGTCCTTCCTTCCACTTGTAGGAGACACTTTTATGCCTCCCTCACACTCGCTCTCGCTCTCGTTCTCAAGGCTACTTGTCATGATCTCGCCGCTACCAATAAGGAAGTCGACCGTTCGCAACATTCGAGTCGCCCGGCGACCTCCTGCTGGCGAACTGTAAAGTCAACATCGAGAAGTTCTTTTGACGCCGATTTGTGACGACTGAAATCAACGAACGCCGACGCAAAGCGATTTGTGAATTGAACGCGATTCGGGGAATTGATGGGACAGGCCCGGAAGTGAGGTCGTGGGCTTTGATCACAGCGGTGTTGCCTGATAGGAGGTGTAATCGCCGTGGGGACGATTGTTTATTAGGTAGACCAGGACGAGGTCGTCCTTCTTCCGCCTAATTAACGAAGACAGAACAGTCCAAACAAACTTGAATTGCACCTCAATTTATAGATGTAAACACCGTATGATCAGCCTCAACATCTGCTTCCTTGTCTTACAAAATACGTCTGAAACCGATAAACCACATTTTGAAGACTGAAATTTGCTTGTCTTCACAATGAAACACTCCAAAATGCCACAAATCGTGACATTTCGAGTTGTTTTTCACGCTTTGCGAACAGCACTTGACCATCTCCGCGGTCGGGTGTGGGTGTCCGGCGCCGTTCTTCTGTTGCATCAGCAGAGCGCGCGAGTGAAACGTCCGCGTTTGCACTTTCGGAAGTGCCTTTCGCAAGAAACAAGTTCTGCTTTTGTACTTTGGCTATTGAAGGACCGTAAATCGTTTCAGCAACATGCGTTTTTCGGTCATTAATTCACCCAGCAGGCGCGCACAGCTGCCATCGACGATACAGTGGCTTTGAATGCGAAACAATCTTTAAGTCTTTGATTTTGTGGTCTTGAGACGTTTTTTTGTTTTTCAAAGTGCAATTGGAGGTGAAAACAGAGAGAGAGCGGTCAATCAAGAGTTCAGTCAAGTGCACAATCCTAACTGTAAACATCAAAAACAGCCTCTCTATGCTCAGGGATGGCGCCTGATCGCTTGAGGGCTTGAGGGTCGAGCGGTCGACCTCGACGACGGTCGAGTACGCTAGCGCGGCATGTGACAACTGGTCGCAATGCGTGAAAAACAACTCGAGATGTCACGATTTGTGCGTTCGTGGATGTCTCTTTGGGTCATCGAAGGTCATCGAAACCGAAATCAACCGCGTGCAAACAAAGGAACGAATCAACGTGAGTGATTTTATTTTATTTTTGATGAATCAGGGCCTGATCTTTGGCATAAGCATCAGTTGGAGCAACAGAACACAATGCATTGATGGCTGAAAGAACAGGGCCAATTGTCGACTTGATCTCTGCGCTTTTGGATTTTCGTTTCTCAAACGTTTGTGGTCTAAACTACATAAATTTGTGATTTCCATTCTGAATCACAAAGCGTGACTCCTCGCAGCTCCCTTGAAAGTACCCGCGACCCATGAACTCGCACGTAGAACCACGTTCTACAACTGGGCTTATTTTCGCAGTGCGTCCATCCAAAAACCAGTCCTGTCGCGAGTAAAAACGTTCCGCTTTCGTCCCGCATGATTTGCAACTTGTCGCCGCACTTTTGTTGAACTTGTTGTTCATCGCAAGGACTACGACGACGACCTGTTCGTCGTCAATGACGCCGTTTTCGCGATGATTAGCGCCGATTTGGCGTTTGTAGCAGAAGCACACACACGCGGAGACGTGATTTTGGCGATTTGGGCTAATTTGATGAATTGATTTTTTGGGGAGCGGAGGGAGAAGAAGCAAGAGCGATTGTTCTGTACCTCTCTACTGCTGGTGATGATCCGCATGATCGTGATTTGCAACGCTGAACTCGCGAAGATGAACTACTTGGTTTTCTGTTTAGCTGCTTGGTTTTAACGTTACAAGATTAACCAAAAAATTGAATTTTTGAATATTCAATGACTACGCTGACCGCTAAACTTCTAGAATTTGCTTTTAGGTGATAAAAACTTCCGATTCATTCCGATCGCGTTTACAATTTTTTTGGAAATTTCGCTTTAATTTAATTTTTTGGTGGCAAAGATTTTTATGTATTCTGACAGAGAAAATTGCCTACACGAGCGTTAAATCTAGAAAACTTTGGCTGTTGTACTTTGTTTTTTATTTTTTTAATGAAGTTATTTGATTTTTGAATCAGTCCGTTTCTAAAATATTATTTTATCTCGCTCTGATTTTTGCCAGCAACATGTGGTAATTGTTGTTATTGAACGTGTGCGATTTTCAAGAGTTTTTTTTAGTAATTTAGTTAGCTGTTTTCGGTGTTTTCTAGCGAAATTGAACAGAAAACACTGTTTAACGCACAAAACAGGCTAATTTACTTTCGTGAATATTGAGCCGGCTCGTAGACCGGATCGATTGGATTGTGACCATCCTTTTTATTTAAAAAAATCGGCTAAAAAATATATATATTTTTATTTCTATATTTACGAAAACAATTTAGAGAATTGGATTATTTTGCTTGATTCCAATTTCAATTAAAATTTTTTTGTAGATTAAAATCAATTGTTTAATTTTTAATTTCGAAATGATAAGTTTTGACAAAAGTTCACATTTTAGAAAGAACGAAAATTGTAAAATCGTCTTCTGCTTTGATTTCATTCAAGTTTTTTTGGATAGGAAAGTCTTGTTCTAATAGTTATATTCGTTGCAGAACTTTATGCGTGGTACAGCCAACTCACAGCTAGTTTTGATTTTAATATTTTAATTTTTGAAAACGAAAGAGAGCAATATTGACTGACTTTAATTTTCGGAAATGTTTTAAAATAAATTTTTGTGTCAAATGTCGCTGTGAGCAAATGTATATTTTTGGATCCAATTCATCGACGCTTAGTTGCACTTCTAGATTATGTTCTTAGTTGATAAAAAATCTTCCGTTTCACCTCAGTTTCGTCTATAAAACTATCAGAAATAAATAAATTCATAGCTTTCCAATTTCATCAACTTCAAAATTTCAAATTTTTTATTTTAATATATATTTTTGGTAGACGGTAATAGAGTATTAGTCATAAAAGTCATCAATTTAATGTTGGTCGCAAATACACGAACAAAAATGCCGTTGAATCTTTTAAACTTTGTTTTTCATCGCCATAAATTGGAGTCGTCAATTCAAAAATTCATTTGCTGATTTCAACCAAAGCATCAAATGCTACAAGAAACAATTTTTGCTCTGATCGCCAGCTGTCAAAGCTTAACCAGAAATAAAACTGTGATTTCAGATAATCGCAGAATTTTAAAAGTTAATCCATTTAATAAATTTGAATCGATCAGTTATGATCGCCTTTTGTTTTTTGATTGTATGTAGTAATTAAATTGATTTTTTCAGTTGATTTACAAATTTGCTTTTAGTTCTTTGTTCACAAACACAATTTAAAAATTGCAACGTTTGACTGGGTTGACAAAATTTATAAAAGTTTAGTCTTTTATATTCCTGATTTTGATTTGATACATAGAAGCATCGTATGCCATAATTTTTGCCCTGTTCGCCAAATTTCGAAAAACATCCAGCATCCGTGTAGGCGATCTTTTAATTCGGTTTGGGAATAACAATTATTTTATTTGTAAAATTTTTGAGAATCAATTTTTTAAAATTTATTTTGCCAACATTATGGTGGAGTCATCAGTGAAAAAATGCATTTGCAAAAAACAATTCATCAAATACTATAACTATAAGAAACAATTTTTGCCCTGATCTCCAGTGTTAATTTTAGTTTTTTTATAATCGATTTATATAGAATTTTCAATTTTTCACCTAAAGATAAAGATCGACATTTATTCGAATGTTAATATTAATTCTAATAAAATCTAGTAAATCCAATAAAAATACGTACGTCGTCGGGTCGGTTAAACATTCGACGGTTAAACATGTCGAACCAATTTTTATTTTTTTTACATAAAATTAAGAAGTATTTCGTGATTTTAATTTCATAGAATCATCATATGGTAAGATTTTTGTCCTGATCGCCAATTTTTAAAACACATCCAGCAAGCATTCAAAGTGTTTCGTAAAGCCGGCCAATTAATTTTTTAACCGTGGATTGAAAATAATAAATAATTTTGAAACAGAATGAAAAATTAAATCAAAATTTATATTTTTGAATCTTTTTGAATCCGAGGTTTTCAACAAATTGGTTTGCTTGTCAACATGATTTTTTAAATTTGTAAGCAACTTTTAAGATTTAAAGTCGTTCAATTTTTTTTTATTTTCAGAAACAATTCCTTTTTTTTCTATTTTTTTACTTCGCCAACATGAAACTGCAAATGCTAGGTTGTCTGAACCATTCGATCGATCGCCGACCGACGTACAACAAAGTAGCTCGTCAAAACAGTTTTCCTGGAGGGTTTTGTGTGTTTGTGCAATGAACAAACGGATCGCAAATACAATAAACGCAATTCTCGCCGTGTTTGCACAATAAACGACAAATCTAAAGCAACAATAACAATAACAGCGGATTCAGTGGCTTATATCTGCGCTCTCTGCTCTCATTTGATCGCTCCACCCCAATGGTTCATCTCGCTGCGGCAAGTAATGTTTCCACGTCTCCTAGCTCGATGCAAAGGGCGCAATAGAGAAGTTAATCTTTTTTTAATTCCGCATACAAAATCTGGAATTTTCAGATTATTTAATTTTGAAGAGGGGAGGCTGATCTCATAAATAAAAAGAATTTTTGAGCACTGCCGGATGGTTACGCGGAATGACGTACGACGAAATAAGAGCTTGGTTAATTTCAAAACCGCAAAAATCAATTAGTTACATTTTTGATCGCCACTGTTATGTCATCAATTTTAAGCGCCGAGAAAACGAGTTGATTTCTATTTTCATACACTTGATTCATATGATTCAGCGGATAACTTTTTTGGCTGTTTCTCTTCTCAACACGAACTTCCGCCCGAAATTCATGTGCATTTTTAGCATTTTATCTGTAGAAAATGCGTGAAAAATATTTTACTACCACATTTATTTTTCTGCACTCAATTTAAATCATTTACAATTAGAAAAGTGTTTTTGCAACTGAAATTTTTAGGTTCACTTAAAAGTTTAGTCAAATGAATTGTTTTTTTGGCGGCACAATTGGTAAACTTTCAAATCGACTGATTACTGTTATTTTTTTATTGCTTTTCTATTATTTTTCAATTTTTAGTATGTAACAAACCCATTTTTAAAAACTAAAATTGTTCAACTTTTTTTGGTGAAAATGTCAAAATCTAAATTAAATTAAATCCTTTTTCACTTAAATCATTATTGATTTTCTGTTTGCAACGGTTTGATTTACTGATTTTTTTTTGGTATTAATCTTGACAAAACTGGTATTATAAATGAAAAACGGCATCTGATTTTAGAGAAATTTTTGCTTTTAATTGCGTTTTTACAAGCGCAAAATGCTTAGTATGTGAAATACTCATATTTGTAAGCAAAAAACGTCAGTTAGTTTAGTTTATTCATTTTTGGTGAGCGCTTTTCAATTCCAATTTTATGGTGAGAGTTCTTTTGTTGTTTTCCAAATTAATTTAATTTAAATTTCAATCGATATTCAAAGCTAGATTAAATTAGAATTAATTAAGTAATTTTAGAAGCAAAAGTGACTTTTTGGAATTCAATGACAAAGTCACGGAATTTAAACGTATTAAAATATTTTTGCAAAGGGTTTTAACAAACTAAGGTCATAATGTCGCTTCTGCGTTTATTAGATTTTTCGCGATTTTCGTCGAGTTTAATTTGGAGTTTGATTTTTGCAGAATTGAATTTGGTTCTTCAATTTTTAATTCGGAAATTTATTTAAATAAAATTTAACGAATCTGTATAATTTGGTATTCTTTTGATTTAGAGTAAGTCGACAATGCGCCGCAGTTCAGCAGCATTTTTTAAAAAGATTTCTCCGCATTGGTGCAGCCAACTTACCCACCAGCAACGTGTACAGGCGTCATTTACCTCTGTATTCCGATTTCGTGTCATCCGCAATGTCCTTTTCCGCTCAAAACGAACGTCTGACAGCTCCCACATTGTAACATTAACACCTCTGCGCTCCACGCACCTCTTTCATCTCCCCACGCGTCATTCACATCTCCATTTCCCCGTTTTTTACACCAACTCACCACGCAAGTCGAAAAAACGTCTCCGCCTCTCGCGCGCGCGCGCGCGTTTAATTTTTGCGCGTTTATTTTGATCTCGCGCGCGCCCGCGACCTCCTCGTCGCCACCGTGTCACGCCCTATTCCACTCGCACGGCGCTTCTCTAGCCCCAACCCCTTAGGTCTTCTTTTGCACAAGGGCGCCCCTCTCGCTCGAAACCTATTAAATTCCGTGTGTGTGCGCCCTGATCCCTCCGCCCCTTTCGCGTCTCAAAAATTGCCGCGCGCGAGAGGCGACAAAACTTTTCCTGTTGCTCATCAGATCGTCGCAGTCGAAGAATCTTCGTGTGGTGTCTGCTCCTCCGCTCCTCTGCTCTCTGTACGTCCATCTGTTCAGAGTCCAGAGTCAGTGACCACAAGCGGGCCTCGAACTCTCCTACCGTACCCCGCCCCAGAGACGCCATGTCGCCGAACAATCTGATATTCATGTTATTCTCCTTTGTACTACTTTTACCGGTAAGTTGATATTACGGTACGATTTTTAAAAGTGTATTTTGCGTGATTCTCACCTCTTAAAAGCGCTACAGTAACCCTTTATTTCTTTTTACTCGAATTTTTCGAACATGCGATCTTTACTTAATACAGTTCGGAGTTGGTCCCACCACGAAACTCATTTTTTGATCTCTTTTTCTTGCTGATCAATGCGCAAAAGGAAAACAAGCGTTTTCCGTCCGCCTAATCCAATTCTCGCGCTGGATTTCCCTCTAAGACCTCGCGGTTCCTACCGTGTCACATGAGTGGAACGTTGCACCCTCTCTTCTCCTTCTTCGCCTCGAGCGCAGATCGCAATCTGTAGCATCCCTGTAAAGTGCAGCGAATTTCCACAAATTAACAGGACACCTCTCGCTCGCGCGCCCTTTTTCAACGAAGCGACCGCGGCCGACAGTTCACAAGAACTTTCCGCCCGATTACGCGCCTCTCGCTCGCCGTTGCGTTGGCGATGGCGACTAAAGGTCATCCTCGAAAGAACAACCTTGCGGCGTTGCGCGCAACTCGCGCGGTGAACCCGATTAACTGCTTTTCGGAGAGAAAAGAAGACGAATTTTGGGAAGAAAACAACATTTTCTGCAAGAACATAAATAATCGTTTGTTGACCGATTGAAGCGCACGATCTGGTCGTATCGCAGAGCGAAACTCTGCACTTTGGAGTGGAAAACAGGCGCTGTTTGAACATGCGAATTTGGTGAGTGGTATTTGGACTTTTGAGGGCATCACGACGCGTCAGATCATCAGAAAATCAGCCCTAATTGGTGATCTGTTTCTGTGTAGCTTGACCGAACAGTTGAATATTAGCGGCAACTCTCTGTGAGTCAAGCAGATCTAAATGTAAATTATCATTTCAATTTCGATTTTTCTTGACTTGACTCTGCAAGCGTCCACACTCAATGTGGGCTCCCACCACGAAAAGCACAAGTTTGATCTAAATCTTTCGCATCTACAACTTTTTGTCATTTCCGTTCGCGCGTTCATTCATCCTGTTTCGAACCCCATTTGCCCGCTAAACTCATAAATTCGCCTTCTCCATTTCGCAACACGCAATCAGGAAATCCGGTCAAGACCAAATCCGTTTTTCTCCCCTAAAATCCGTTTGTGCAATGTTGCACACCGCCGACGCGCTCCTCAACTCTCACACGTCTCTCCTTAATCCGTCTTCAAATCCGAACGTGCGACTTTTTTTAGATCGAGCGGGTGCGCCCGATTGATCTGCCGGTGGCGCGTCGGGGGCGCTGGCGGTTGGGAGCAACGAGCGAGCATCAATCACTCTTCTTTTTCACTCTTTTGTCTTTCGCCTGAAAATTCGAGAGCGGCGAGATGATCGAGCACTCTCCGCTGCACCTCTCGCGCG
>MQUG01002003.1:0-10453 GCA_007213375.1 Steinernema feltiae | reverse complement strand
AGCAACTTTTAGACGCGTTTGAACTGCCTCCAAAAAAGACCAAGTTCCAGCGGATGGGAGTCCAAAAATGCTTGAAAAATTTACGCAAACTTTACGGCTTACGCAAACCCGTGATCAGGCAACGCGGCTGAACGCTAACCTATTTTGCGCTTGCACTAGTGTGAAATATTTGGGAAGCACATGAATATTGTACAGAAAGAGATGGGAATACGACTAAAGTAAGCGCAATAAGTATTTAAAACGAATAGCGCACTAGCGAATACGCGATCTATGTAGTAGAACTTTATTTTAGAAAAAATGTTATTCCACAATGGATTGACCTTCAAAAATCTATTTGGAAATATCGTTTTTTTTCCAAATAGCATTCGTTATTAGATAGACGAAAAAACTGTAGAGCTGAAAATTATTTTCCCGATTATTTAATTATTTAAAAGTATTTAAAAGAAAATAAAATGATTTGTAAATTAAATAAAAAAACGTTCGTAAAAAAACCAAAGTTCTATTTTAGTCTTTATTAAATTGTAACGCAAAATTTTTAGAAGAACCAGATTGGAGCAGTTCTGAAAATTAATTAATGTATAAGTAAGCATAAGTAAACGACGACTACCTTAGCATAAGTTGAGCATAGAAAATGAAAAAATTAATTAATGAAAAAGGCAAAATAATATAATACCGGACAGGAGCCGGGATAATATTGCTTGAAAGAGTAGACGCGTCAATGTTGATCTTGTTGATCTTATGAATCAATTTGTGGTGAACAGTTTAATTTAACATTAAATAAAATATAAAAAATGTTTTTATTACATGAAAATTTAATTTAATTTGATTTGCCCAAATTTTCGAATAATCGGATTGAAAACGATGGAGCAAGGATTATACAACAATTAATTAATTCCATGAAAAAACATTTGAATTAAATTTGAAATTGACTCGCCTGACATTGGTGCATTGAGTACATTCGTGAAATTCGAAATGAATTAATTTTTTACTACTTTGAGCATTGGTTCGCTTAACAGATAACTTTGTTTGTAGATTTATTTTATTCTCCTAGATAAAGTTGCTATATCGTTAACTGATCAAATGTCAAAGCATCAAAAATATTCCTGATCCTGATTTTAATTTAAATTGACTCTAAATGCAGTGCTGGAGGTTCCTTCTAAAATTCTTATCTGGTTTTAAGTTTACTCGTTTTTTAAACAAAAGGTCAAGTAACTCCGTAGCTATATGATTTAAAAAAAACGAATCTTTTATATTTTGCATCAGCGAAGAAACTACACAAACAAACACACAAACAAGAAAACACAAACCGATAGCAAAAATGGTTATTTGAAAATTAAGAAACAGCGTGTAGAAGTCTCCATAAAAACGACCAACCAAGAAAAGAGATAGTAGATTCAAAGGCAGTGCTATATTGTGCAAACAGTGGTGTTCTTTGGCTTCACCAAAAATTTGAACGTTTTTGAGATTGATTGGCTTTGCCACGATATAAAAATGTTGTTCTTTTTCACCCCCCTGACTTAGAACTTAGAAGGCTTAGAACCTGACTTAGAAGGTGCAAATTATGTCCGATCAGCAATTTCAAAGCTTTCAAGCCACGATCGCTTTGTTAGTAAAAAAATATTCATCTACATATCAGTTGTCGATTGCGCAAAAATTTAATAAATTTATCAAATTTCTCACGTCTTGACTTCTTAGTCTTTGGGTTTATATACCTCCGGTCACCACAAAAATTTATTAAAAAGGAATTTGCGAATACACGATCTTGCGGAATGTATGCAAATAACAAATCATCCCAGTGATCAAACCATGTTCTGCGCAAAAAATTATTTGAAAAATTATTTCCTTTTTCCTACAGCAATTGCTAGAGCTGAAAGTCAGTTTCCGTTGTAGTTGTTGTAACTTCTGACCGTACCACCTTCTGACCACCACCCAAAACACGCTCAAAAACGCGAAATTTTTTAACTATCATTAATTTGCTTGTTTATAAAAACCCAAAATACAAAAATTAAGCAAGTCTTGCCAACAGAACGAACGTTTTATTATCCAAAAAATCTAAACTGAGAAATAAAGAAATTTATTGTGATTAAATTTTTGTTTTATCATGCAAAATTTATTGTTTTTTTCTCAGTGTAATTCGAATTTTCTGTAGTATAATAATGGATTATAATTATAATTTATTACTATTGATTACTATCTATTAGCTCAATTCTTTGAAAAAGTCGCCTAGAAAAAAAAGAAAAAAGAAAAAAACTAAAAAATGAGTCAACCGATAACTGTTTTGTATATACCGCATTTTACGAGAATTTTACAATGTTTGTAATGATGATTATTCCGAAACCACGCAAAAATTTAGAAAAATGTTTAAAAATACTTGAGCAACTTTCAGTTTATACCGCATCAATGCGTTTCTATCGACTGTACTGAAGGAAAACAAAAAACGCACTTAAAAAACATTATGCACATTGCAATGCAGGTTAATTCATTTCTAATAATTCTTGCATTTTTGTGCTTGGCACCTCTGCAAAAATAATAAAACCTGAAAACGGCAACGAGAAAGCAGCCAGCAACCGATGCTCCTGATCTTTCTCACTTTGTTGATAATAACGCGCATCGTAGAACTAAAATTTAATTAATTGATGCTTTCGCCAAAAATATTTACTAAAAAAATTAATCAGATGATTTCAAAATTAGATTTACTATCCTAGATCTGGTCGTTGATAAAAAGTGGTAGTGGTTGAAACGCAAAAATTTTAATTGCCGGCTAACAACTTTTGAGAGGAAATGAGCTAAGAAGAACAAAAAATAAAAAATTGTATTTTTAAAATTTTAACCTTAATTAATAAACTTTTTTATTTCAGATTTAAAAAATTGTTTCAAGCAGAAATTTGGCACTTTTTCTTGTGTCAACAATACGAATTGTACGTTTTGCAGAAATTGCGAGTAGAAAGAATTGGCAGATGACCATGAGAGTTGGCAAACTAAAATTTAGTTCCACGCGTTCCATGCTCTTCGATGCAAAAATCAAAAATGTTCAAGTCCCACGCTCGTACCATCATGTGAAATAAGCCTGAATGTACCAACAAACATTCCCAAAACGACTCTGGATGGTGCGTCCATTTCAGTTCTCGCATTTGATCATCTCTATGTGTAGTTCCCGTTGATAGTCAAAAATTGTGAATTTTTTTTGAATTTTTGAAAAAAATTGAATTTTTTTGTGTGTTAAGACATTTAAAATTGGCGTTATTGAAGGGAGTATAGGGAGAAGAGTCAAAAGAAATCACCAAAAAACCGTTGATAGTCAAAAATGTTTTTGTTGCAAAAGTTTAAACATTTTAAACATTAGACGTTTAAAGAGCCAAACTGGTTGTTGATATTTTCAACCTAAAATCAAAGTGTAATGCGTTCCGATTTATGGATACGAATGAAGACATTTAGGTCGGTATTAGAATTGTCAAAAATCAACAAAGACCTAACCTGTTCTTTAAAGATTTTTTATAATTTAATATATAATTTTTAATTAATTACGCTTACGTGAAGAGAAGTACTATTATTATATTAATTAGAATTATATTAATTTTTTTTAAATTTTTATTGTTTGAATATGGGTTCTGTGAGCAAAAAAATATTTGTAGTATCTATGGCAATAATTTGCTTACCGCTTTAGTTTTTGTTTCACTAGTTTTTGCATACTAGAAGCAAAAAAGCTTGTAATGCTTTAAAGCTTTAAATGAATTACAAAAATTTTATGAAATCATTTCCAAGTTTGAGTTTTAACGTTTTGATAATTTGTAAAAAAAACATTGAAAGATAATTTGTAGGTATCAGCGAGATAATTGTATTTCAATTTAATAAAATTGAAACGTTTTAAAACAGCAACGATTGAACAGAACTCAAATATACTAATTGAATTGAGCAAACTGCCGTGTCGGAAAGATTAAAGACGTGTAATGCGTGGCAAACAATTGGTTTTTTAGCTGCTTCAACGTACTTGAACGTGGCCGCCCTGACAAAAATGAATAAAAATATTATTTTTCAATTAAAAATCTTTTTCTTATTCTGCTCAAGGCTTTAGGATCTTTAGGACAAAAAAGAAATGCTCCTGAACTGAGTGCTGATTGTGAGCCGTAAGTAGAACAAAGCTTTAGTGCTTTAGAGTTGAAAATGCATTTTTCAAGATGTCCACTATTCATTATATATTTCAAATCGGCCTACTTTTACTACCTAAAATTGTCCCACCACGACTTATTTCTTAAAATTTTTACTAATAATAGCAAATTATTACGTTCGTCAAGATCGAGATGCATCGATTGATACCGCACAATTATAAAAGCAAATTTCAGTTAAAGTTTTCTGTACGTCTGAACTCTCCACACACCACTGGAGCAATTGGCATTGATAGAGTATGTCGGTAAATGTTGAACCGGGTTTGACGCGTCGAAGAACAAATCGAAAGATTTCAAAGAGAATAAAACTTGAAAAGAAAAAGTTTTTGGAAAAGTTTGAAAGTTTCTTTAAATCAAACCAAGGCATCACAGATGTATGTATTAAGGTATGTTGAGAAGTTGGCAACTCTAAAAGTGGGGTTTATCTAGAAGACGATCAAAAATTTAAAAATTAATTTGTTTTCTGTGTAATTCGAGGTTGCCTGCTTTCCGTGAAAAAATGCAATGCAATGAGAAATGAAAAACAAGCAAATGCCGGCATAACACACCCCAACTCCATCCCGTCAAAAATAACGATTAAATCAGGAGATTGAAATTTAAAATTAAAAAAGTAAAATTTAATTTTTAAAATCAATTCTTTAAAAATTATAATAAATCAATAGTTGCGCTCCTCGAAATGACCAAACAAAATGATGAAGCTAGCTTATCTTTTTGAAACTTTTTTTAAAACTTATTACTTATTTACAGTGCTTGTAAACTCGTGTTTTCAAAGCTGTGGTAAAAACGTTAAAGTTTTTTTTAAATACTTTAATTCTTGTCAATACTTGCAGGTGTAATATGGCCGGACCAAAAATTGTCTAATCGTTTTGAAAAATTTAAAATTTAATAAAATAATCATTTTGTAAAATTTGTTGTTCTTTTTGGATTTCATGGGAATTGTGTTTTATTCGTATTTGGAAGTATTTGTATTGCAAGCAAGGAACCAAGGTTCAGTAATGAATCAGCACGCAGAATTTGCCAAAATGTGAATAAATCAAATTCTAAAAAACAAGCTATTAATGTGAGTGACTTCCTCGACGACTTCTTTAGCGCCAAATTCCTCGTATGAATAAATAGTATGGTTGATCGATGGCAAAAATTCTTTTACCATTTTGCTCATTTTAGCACAACGTAGCGTGTCAAAGATTCAGTGAAAAATTGTTCAAAATTCAAATTTCAACGTGAAATTCAATTGGAAATTTGGATAATTCATTTCGCAAACAAAAAAGCTATTATATAGGTGAATTCCTCGATCCAACAAAAAATTATTTTATTATTTTACTAAAAATGGCTAATTGATGGCAAAAATTTGTTTTTAGTAATTTTTTTTAGATTTTAGTCAAAAACCGTTTTTGACATGTAACGATCTCAAAGCAGCGAAGATTCAATATCACAACAAAATACGAATTGTAACGTAAAATCCAGTTAGTTTGGATTATTCATATCATTGATCGAAATGAAAAGATTTCGAATTTTTATTTTTTTAGCACTTTTCGAAAGATCGCACATAATCTGAAAAATTGAACAAGAACGAAGGCATCACCGGTTGGTTAGTGATGGATTTACGCTGCCTTAAGTCACAAAATTTTTTTAGAAATCAAGCCCTATAAAATAGGAGCGGAATTAAATTTTGTATTTAAACAATAAAATGAAATGAAAAGCCAACTCATCCCTTGATCGTTCTTCAAGAGTAGAGTTCACGAGTTCAACTTATAGATTTGCCATTGAGCAGTGAAGAGCGTAATGTCCGCCAATACAAACCGCAAAAATAAAATTAAAATTAGAAAAGAAAAAATCTTTCGGATTTTAATTACAGTTTGGCTTTTATCACAAAGGACAATAATAATTGTGAAATAGCCGGCGAATTAAAAGTTTTGAACTCAAACAATAAAATGAAAAACCGAAAATTTTGATTCTCTGTCGTCAGACCTTGCTTAGTTAAATCACGCTGCAATGTTTGATATGTACTACAAGTGTAGCGTAGCGTCTGTAGCGTCTCACCTAAAAACTAATTTAAAAAAAAAATTTGTTAAAAGACGCAGAAAGCCGGATTTGTACAAAAATCAAACTTTTTTATATTTCACGCTAAATTATAAAGATAACTATCATGACAATTCTAAAGTGAGCGAAAAACGATTTACATGTTTTTGGTCGGTATTGGTCGTTAAATTCGGGTCGCCGCTCAGTAGTTGGTACTCAGTACGAGCCATGAGCCATGAGTTGGTGGTATGTTATGGCGCCAAAAAATGATTTCTTTCAGGTTTTTATTGCGACCTATATTCGAAATTCCGCTCAAAAAATTTAAAACAACAAAACGTAAAAAATTAAAACGAAAATTTTTGCTTTATGAGTCGGCCGCGTTCAGCGGCTGTGACCATTGCGCAGCTCTGTGCTTTCTATTTCATTTTACCGGTTTGCTTTTATTGCCGGCGAAAAAGCGCCCAAAAATTTTGTTTTCTTATCTACAGCTCTCTGGTAATTAAATTTTAATTAAATAGATTTGTTCTTTAAAATGAAATTATTGTGTATTGATGAATTATGAATTATGGGCTAATTTGTGGAACGGAAAAAAATGCTAGTGCTAAAACCAAAATAGTTCCAATGTGAAAAATTGCACAAATTCTTGCACAAAAGCACAAAACAATTTCTTTGTTTTTGCTAAAATCCAATGGACCGTCGCAAAATGGCGAAAATTAAAAAAAAAACACAAAAATCATTATTTAAAAGTTTTGTTTAGATTTAAAATTAAAAGTCAATAATTATGTATAGCAACGCTTTTAGTGACCCAATTTTATAAAAAAGGCCGAACTGGGTGCGTCAGCGACGACCGACGACTAGGGGGTCAGAACAGCGATGAGCCGATTTTTTAGGCGATTTTTTAAAAATTAATCCCAAAAAATTAAATCGGAGATTTGGTTCTCCGGAAGAATCTGAGCCCCCCCCTTTTTGATTTTTTGAAAAATAAAACAAATAACAATGCAAAACTAAATTATTTGTTTTTGCCACAGCATTTTCCCGACCAAGAGGCAAAAAAAAAATAAAAATTGTTGTTTAGATTCATTTGTTATTCAGAAAATCAGCATAAAAAGCAATCGAACATTTTTAAATCTTTAATATTATTAAAAATTAAAAAAATGTTTGTATGTTCAATGTTTGTTCAAAATAATTTATCCGTCAACTAAAAAACTGCTAGAGTTCTTAACTGCTAAGGAAACTGAAGTTCCCGAAGCTGCTTTGTTAAAAAAAATAGATTGTTTTCTCTTAGATGCCGATTGAAATGTCGTTTTAAATTTTATTTATGCAAAATAAAGTGCAATGAATAAATTCTTACGTTAATGAAGTAAATTTATTGTACAATTTTTCCCGTTTTTAATTAAGATCGCTGCATAAATGTTGTAATTGCAAGAAATTAATCATTTAATAGACTAAAACATTTGAGACAAAAGCCAAAATTTATTTTCTAAACTGAGATAAAACAATTATACTAAATTTAAAAAATTCTAGACCTGATTCTTGACGGAACTGCAAAAAAATAAAAAAATGGAATAAAACCTCTTTAGAATAAAACCCTTACGAAAAATTTTATTTTTCAATTTCAGATTTTAGATTTTATGTTTCAAATTCTTCATTTGCCATTTGCTGAAAGAATGATCACGAGAATTTAAAAAAAAACGTTATGTGCTTTATTGTCATCTTCAAAAATGTGTCAATTCTATGTTGCGAAAATTGCAACCAAAATGTACACAAAATTTTACCCTACAAGATGCGTTATGTCCCCAAAAGTCCAAAATATATCTTGAAAACAGGTGTATATGTATTGCCTACAACATCACAGTCTATTTCACCACAAACTTTTGTTTAGTTCTCTAACTAAATCACCACAAAAGAGTATTTCAAACAGTCTCGGCAATGTCGAAAACAGAACAGCATCAAACGAGAAACGTTCTGTATTTGTAAATCAAATAGACAAACAGACAAAAATGTCACAACATAATAAACGGATTTATAAAATTGAAATCTTTGCCGTAAACTGCTGTTAAACTGTTCTGGAGGTAGCATTTGATTTAGCAAATCGGACAAAAACAGGCTAGGAAATGGAACCATACATAGGGCAACACCACCCAGTATTTACACATGACGAACAAAAAATTCAATTTTTGTCTTATTATTAAAAAAGGAATTTTAATAGACGTTAATTTTTATTTTTAGTTTTAGTTAATTTAGTTAATTTTAATAGAATCTGTGTTGTTGGGCGCAAAAAAAGTGATTTGATTTGTTGCGATTTTTCTACTGGTTAAGATGATTTCCGTACTGCGTATTTTAATTTAATGGGTTGTTTTCTTTTGATAATGCCATGATGATGTTCAGAAAAAAACCGATCTTGCCGCCGAAACAAAACAGGCGGATCTCGATCGCAACTATTCAAAAGTTGAAAATCACAGTTCTTGTTTGACCTGCCATGAAAACTGTTTAGCCTGTAACAAAAAAACCAATTGAAAAGTTTAATGTTACGTGTTTAGAACTTAAATTGTTTATCAAAACATTGTATTAAATTTAAAAAATTTGATTGAATTAAATTTTAAAAAATTTTTTACATTTTTATTTTGAAAAAATAGAAAAAATAGAAACTAAGGAAACATTAAACCACACAAAAAATCTCTATACATAAATGTTAAAAATGTATTTTTTTACTTCATTCAAAAATATCGCAATGCTGGAGGAATCGCTGTTACTACAAAAATTAAAAAAATTCGAAAATAAATCAAAATGATTTTTTTACATTGCTCAAACAAAATTTAACTCACTTAAAAGAACGAACGTTTTTTTTTGTTTTTATAATCGATGCCTTCTTTTTTCGTTTCGTGTAACCTTATCTGTGTATTGTAGAACGAAGACAAGGCAAACTTTTTTATTAGTCCGAGTCGAGTAATCGAAAACTGGGTCAATAAAATCGTGAAAACGATAAAAATAGCTTTATGGTTACGTCTTTGATCCTGATTTAGATCTCTGTTGCATCTGTAAAAATTGTTATCTTGTTAACTAAATTTTTAAACAAAAATATCAGGTAACTCCGGTACAAAAACCCAAAAAGAGTTTTTAGCTTAAAGCATTTTTCAAACTACAAAATTTAAACAATGCTTTCAGCGGAGTCCGATGAGACACCTTTCACAAACAAATCAAAAAATGATTTTAATTTTTGATCTACGCTATAACATCAAAAATAATAAATCTGACGAATTTGAAAAATTGAAATTTTTCGACTCTTCGTAAACGTTGTCAGGGATGAGCTGCATTGAAACGCAATAGCGCTGTTAGCAAAAACGGGATAAACATTTTTGGAATGCTGGGACACGTGAAGAATAAATTAATATTTATGGGCGGTTTATGCACGCTCAGCATAAAAAGCACGCTGGCCATTAAAAACAAGCTGTTTAAAAGAGGGTCGCAGAAATAATATACTTTTTGTGTTTTCAATCAATTAAAATTAATTAAATTAAATTAATTAATTTCAGTTAAAAATAAATGACAAAATTGAAGCTTTTAATTGCAGTCGCCAGACCAAAAAATACTTCAAATAATCAAATCGTACATAAAACTATAGAAGAAGGTTGGAGAAGCAAAAATGCTCTTATTTAAGTGGCGCTGATACCTGACGACTTACTCTTAAATTTTGAACGCTAAAATAGATTGTAATTTTGAAAAAAAAAATGGAATTTATCATTTTATCAAGACGAAAAACACTTTGTGGTTTTTAACGAGCGAGAGAAATGTCTAAATGCATTTGGAGGTTACGGTCTTCGAAAATTGTTTTTTTTTTGTTAAATTGTTAAACGCAGCTAGAACAGAACAACGAGTTTTTTTATTAAAAAACCTAAAGAAAAATCGTCAAAAAAGACAAAAAATTCCTGTTTTTAAATTTTGGTAGGTTCAAAAATAGGACAGCCGATTATTATTTAAACTAGGTACGCGTTGCTTTTTATTTTTGTTGTTTTTCTGAAGAAAGGCCTGAAATATTGTTTTATTAATATTGAAAGCTAGTAGATTTGATTTCCATTTGAAAACCAATGAATTGGATGATCGGTTTGCTGAACAAAAAAGTTTGTCCTTATTTAAGGCGATGAAGACAGAGAGAAGGGTAAAAAGCCCTATTATTAGTGAAAGTCACTTAATCGTTGAGTCAAATGAAGCTACAATAAAATTATAAAAATTTGTATGAACGTGTTCTTGCAAATTATGCAAAAGATTGCTGA
>MQUG01002001.1:0-10121 GCA_007213375.1 Steinernema feltiae | reverse complement strand
CTGGGCAGGGATAGCCGCGATTGAAGCCACTATCCCGCCACGCATCAACGAAAAGATGCCAGGCATAGCGCACCGGCAGTAAAAGAAAACAGTGCCGCCGCTACGGAATCTCCACCCACACCTTTAGCGAGTTGGCCATTCAGCGTGGTCTGCAGGGTGATACCAAGCCCCGCGCAGATAGCCAGTAGGTAGTAGGCTGCATTCATTTAACGCCTCCTTACTTGGCTGACTCAAGCGGCAAGAATGCCTCGGCAAACATATCCGGCTGATAGCCAGCAGCAGCAACAGATGCTCACGGGACTCGTCGATCGCCGCGCGCAGCTTTTCGCTATTCACACCCAGAACCTTGCCGCCCTGCTTGACGATACGCCCGCTGATCATGACAGTGTCGACATTGCTGCGCTCTGCCGCATGTACCACGGTGCCGAAGGCATTACCTGACGGATAAAGGTTGATGTCCTGCGCGTTGATAAGGATCATGTCAGCCTGTTTGCCGGAACCAGGCTGCCGATTTTGTCATGCAAGCCAGCGCAGGTGGCGCGTCGACAGTCGCGGCTTTGAGCAGAACATGGGCGGGCAGGGTCACCACCGGATGATGGTCTTCGCTGCAGCAGCGCTGCTGATGCATGCCAGGACGCGCTGCAGATAAAACGCTACCCGCATCTCATGAACATGTCGCCGCTGTAGGACGTTTCGTTATCAACGCTCAGCCCAGGGCTGATGCCATGACGCTGAGCCGCCTGCATGGCGAACATTCCGTCTTCAATGCCGTAGTGGGCATCTGAACGCGGGCATACGTTGACCCGCACGCCAGCCTCGCGAAGGATCTTCCACCCGGCGTCCGCAGCGCGGTGCAGTGGTTGAAGATGTTGTCAGAGCGCAGCAGCCCCTCGCGATGCAAACCTTCCAATTCAGCTGCCATGTCCCACCAAAAACTCGGTGATGATCGGTAATCCCAGGCGCCTGGCCTCAGCCCACAGCTCAGGTTCCAGCTGCGCCATCACTGCCAGTGAGAGCAGCGGGTTGTCACCGTTCTTGATGTATTTGTCCTGCAGACGCTCGAGGTTGCCCGGCCAGTGGGCTTTGTCCCACTCACCCGCCACCGGCGCTCCCGAAGCATGTACGGCGCGTATGCCTGCATCGAGCAGCGCCTCTACTGCGGCATCGGAGTGCGCACCGGTGCGGCTGTTATGCGAGTTGTCGACAAGGGTCGTGATACCAGCATCGATACAGCCAATGCACTCAGCAGGTTGCCGATATACATGTCCGCCGGACGGTAATATTTGGCGAACGAAAAGTGGGTGGCGTTGCAGTAATCCTCCAGGGTTGCGGCGTTCGGATTAATTCGCCGTAGTTGCCCCTCCCAGGAGTGACGGTGGGTATCGACCATGCCCGGCATGGCGATCATGCCGGATGCCTCAATCACAACAGCGTCGCCGGCTTCGAGATTTTCATCGATGGCCGAGATGGTGCTGCCTTCTATGAGGATATCGCCACGCGCCAGATTGCCGATGTCGCCGTCCATGCTCAGCACAGTTGCGCCGCGGATAAGTGTGCGTCCGGCCGGAGCGGCTGGAGCCTGCACTATGCTGCGGTTGTATTCACCCATTTCAGTACCCCTCTTCGAATTTCGTTGGAAGCAATGTACGCAATGCGATACTGCGGGAAAAAGATGGTAGAACTGTTTTTATTATTCAATTTATGCGAATAATAATGCCTCCTTTCATTGCTCCAAGGCTGTTACCCGTCATGGACCGTATTCAAGCAATGCAGGTTTTCGTCCGTGTGGCTGAGGCAGGAAGCTTTAGCCAGGCGGCGCAGACGCTCTCTCTACCGGCCTCAACGGTGACCAGCAGCGTTAAAAACCTTGAGAAGTACCTGCAGGTGCGCCTGCTGAACAGAACAACGCGGCGGGTTAGCCTGACGCCTGAAGGCGCCCAATATCTGGGGCAATGCAGGGAAATATTGGGACTGATCGAACGCACGGAGACCAGCCTGACGGATTCCGTGAAACGCCCGCAGGGACGTTTGCGCGTCGATATGCCGGGCGGCATTGCCCACTTCATCGTCATTCCAAACCTGCAAGACTTTTACCGGCGCTACCCGGATATTTACCTGATGATAGGCGTCAACGATCGGCAGGTTGACCTGCTTCAGGAGGGAGTCGACTGCGTCATTCGTACAGGCGAGCTTGATGACTCAACGCTCGTTGCGCGACCACTAGGCCGTTTTCGCTGGGTGACCTGTGCATCTGCTGCCTATCTCGAAGAGAACGGTACTCCGCAGACTCCGCGAGATTTGTCTCGTCACCGGGCCATCCATTACTTCTCGGGCCGTGCAAGGCAAGCAGGTGAGATGCGCTTCGCCCGGGGCGACGAGAAAATCTCAGTACCGGTCAAGGGCACAGCAGCCGTCAACGAGACTGGGCTCTACATCAAAATGTGCCTTGAAGGCTTTGGGCTCGTGCAACTCGCCGAGAATGTTGTTTCCGAACATCTACGATGGGGGCGGCTGGTCGAAGTGCTTGCTGACTGGCAGCCTGACCGGGTTCCTGTACACTTGTTATATCCACATCAGCGCTTTCTATCACCAGCTGTGCAGGCGTTCGCTGACTGGATCGCTGGGCTAGTTCACGACGGCGGTTCGCCTGCTGGCTGATCAGGAGATGAAAGCTACTCCGGACTAAAATGCCAATCACTATTGGCGTTTATGGGATGGTTGAATGGTGCGCCTGGCTTGGCGCAGCAGTAGTGGACCATGGCTGCAATTAAAAAAACGACGCATTCCGCTGCTCCTGAAAGTGAGCCGTGTCGTCAGCTTCATTTGCACGCAAACCGATGAACGTCAGGCCGAGCATTATGCTGGCGCCCGAGCCGAAGCGCAGGGAGGAGGCCCTCAACATGGCGTAGCCTGGCGCGTAAATGATCCTAATGAGGAGTTAGGTAATTTTGCCCGTCCATTTCGGCTCGGAAGCGGCTCATTCTATGACCGGGCCATGCGGGCGCGTATACCCTTGCCGTGCTGCGCAGACTGCGGGTATCGCAGCCCGGCCAGCAATACCCGCCGACGTATGCTGCTAGCGACTTTATGACTTGCCCCCGTGACTACCCCTGATCTGCAATAGCCTTATCTGCGCAAGGTTTCAAATATAAATGCCCTGAACCATTGATTGCCGGCATCAGCGTCGTAGGCACCATGCCAATGAACGGTAGACTCGACCCCCGGCATCTCCACTGGCAGCGGGTAAATCACGAAATCATTCGAATGATTCAGCGCATGTGCGACGCCTTCAGGTAGGGTGACCATCCACCCTGTATGCCTGAGTATCTGCGGCACAACTGTAAAGTGGGGTACCCTCAAAGCGATGTGTCGATTCAGGCCACGTGAGGCCAGAGTGTCCTCGATGGCTAAGTGGCTGCTGTCAGTGGAGGTGACACTGACATGGGAGAGGGCAAGAAAATCCTCCACGCTGATTTTCCCGGCCGGAAGTCCGTCACGCTTGCGAGTCATGCAGGCGTATTGCTCTCGGAACAGGGATTGGTACCGGGTGGTTGTTTTCAGTGTGGGCAGGTTACCAATTGCGAAGTCCAGTTGCCCCATACGCATCCGCTCGACCACCATGGCGACGGGTACCAGCTCTGATGAGAGCTTAATGGCCGGCGCAAGCGTTTGAAGCCGTTCACAAAGCGACGGCAGGAACACCTGTTCGCCGATGTCTGACATACACAAACGGAACTCCCGGTCGCTAGTACCAGGATCGAAGGGTTCGGTTTCATTCAGAGCATCGCGTATTGCCGTGAGTGCCCGTCCGATCGGTAGGGCGATCCGCTCGGCGGTCTGGGTCGGCATCATGCCTTCCGGCGTGCGTACGAATAGCGCATCATCAAAAAGCTTGCGAAGTCGACCCAAGGCGTAACTTACAGCAGGTTGTGTGATCGCCAGGCGTCCAGCCGCGAGTGTCAAGCTGCGTTCCTCCATTATGGCCTGAAAAACCCTAAGCAGATTTAGATCGACATCATTCAAGTTGCGCATTCGTATAAATACCGTTTATCAATTGTATAATTGCCATGAATTTGACTTATAGGGTACAGGTTCATAGACTTCGGAACAACAGCGAGGCGATACAACAATCTGAGGCTTTGAGTGATGGACACAGGTTTTTGCAAACAACAAGCAGTTGGCGGGGCATTAACACTTCCGGTGCTGCTGTTGAAACGTATTGAACGCAGCCCTGAAACGGCGCTTTTTTCCGACCGAAGCTGCACTTGGACTGCTGCGCAACTTGTCGACGTGATAGGACGGCGTGCCACAACACTCGCGGAATATGGGATAAAGCGTGGAGATCGGGTTGGATTGATGTGCGCCAACCGCGCCGAGTTCCTTGAAGTGCTGTTGGCATGTGGTTGGCTGGGCGCGGTTGCGGTGCCTATTAATACCGCCTGTCGGGGCATGCAGTTGAATCATGTGCTGGCTAATAGTGGGGCGCGCTTGTTGGTCAGTGAAGAGGTCAATCTGGATGTGCTCGCGGCACTTGATTACTCTGCGCTTGCTGTCGAAGCCCTGTGGGTCCTTTCGCCGCAAGGCGATGTCAACGCGGTTTGGCAGGAGCGGTTGAGGGTGCGGTCGATGCCCCCTCGCAGTGCGTCCATGGCCCCACCTGCAGTGCTCGAGGATGGCGACCCGCTGGTTATCCTTTACACCTCCGGGACTTCCGGGTTGTCCAAGGGCGTGATCTGCCCGCACGCCCAATTCTTTTGGTGGGGGCTGAATACCGGTGGCGACCTACAGGTGCGCCCCGGGGATGTGCTGTATACATGCCTGCCGTTGTTCCATACCAATGCATTGAACGCCTTTTTCCAGGCCTTGCTGCACGACGCACAGCTGGTGGTAGACAAACGTTTTTCCGCTAGCGGCTTCTACCAGGCGCTTGCGGAAACCGGGGCCACAGTGACGTATCTGCTGGGAGCCATGGTGCCTATCCTTCTCAGCCGTCCGCACAATGAGCTCGAGCGCGCGCATAACGTGCGTGTCGCGCTAGCCCCAGGCGTCCCTGAACAGTTCCACGCCCCTTTTATTCAACGCACAGGCATAGGCCTCATCGATGGTTATGGGGCTACCGAAACCAATGCCGTGATTGGAGGGACTCTGGAGAATCAGCGGCCTGGTTTTATGGGCCGATTGGCCAAAGGCTTCAGTGCCCGGGTGGTAGACAGCCAGGATCAGCCGGTAGCGGATGGCGAACCAGGAGAGCTTGTGTTGCGCGCTGAGCAGCCCTTCGCTTTCGCCTGCGGCTACTTTGGTATGCCGGAAAAGACTGTCGAAGCCTGGCGCAACCTGTGGTATCACACCGGCGACCGGGTTGTGCGCGATAGCGACGGCTATTTCCGCTTTGTTGACCGCTTGAAGGACACAATCCGTCGCCGTGGAGAGAACATCTCGTCTTTTGAGGTGGAGCAGGTTCTGTCGAGCCACCCCGCGGTGGAGCTCGTGGCGGTATATGCGGTGAAATCCGAACTGGCGGAAGATGAAGTCATGGCATCTATCGTCATCAAGGAGGGGACTAAGCTCGATCCATTGGAGCTGACGCAATATTGTGAGTCACGGTTGGCGTATTTCGCCGTGCCGCGTTACTTAGATTTGTTATCGAGTTGCCGAAACCGAAAACGGCAAAGTTCAGAAATATAAATTGAGAGAACTCGGCGTTACCGCCAGTACATGGGACCTAGAGTGCTCCGGCTACAGGCTTAAACGCGCCTAATCATTTAGCTTTGACTGCCGTGCATAACAAAAGATGCAACCACAATAAAAATAGCGTTCATAATATTCAGTCATTGACGGAGACGGCCATGACGGGCACGCATTCGCTTGAACTATCAGATAACCAGTCGGAGCACAGTCATGTTTCCGCTGCAGTTGATAACCGAGTACCGATCGACAGTAAGACCTTTCGCAAGATCGTCTTGGCTTCTGTCACTGGCACGGCGTTGGAGTGGTACGACTTCTTTCTCTACAGCACAGCGGCGGCGCTCATATTCGGGGAATTGTTTTTCCCCAAGGGCACCGATCCACTGGTGGGTACGATCGCGGCACTGGCCGGGTTTGCATTGGGTTTTCTCGCGCGGCCTTTCGGTGGGGTGATATTCGGCCATATCGGGGACAAGTACGGTCGCAAAAAAGCCTTGGTATGGACGCTCTCTATCATGGGCGGGGCAACTTTCTTGATCGGATTGTTGCCCACCTACGCTCAAGCGGGCATGTGGGCGCCCGCGTTGCTACTGCTGTTACGTATCTTGCAGGGCATCGCAGCAGGAGGCGAGTGGGGCGGTGGCGTGCTGATGATCAGCGAGTCGGCGCCACCTGAGCGCCGCGGCTTCTACGCTTCGATTAGTCAGATCGGAGTGGGCGGTGGGTTCGTCTTGTCCGCAGCGGTGTTCTATCTAGTCCAGTTGTTGCCGGAGCGGGATTTCCACAGCTGGGGTTGGCGCATTCCGTTCCTTATCTCGATCGTCATATTCGTCCTGGGCGTCTACATTCGCCGGACATTGCCAGAGAGTCAGGATTTCCAGCGAGCTGAGGCAACGGGCAAGACGGCGCATATGCCCGTGCTGGATGTGTTGCGCAGATATCCGCGGGAAGTGCTGATGGCCATGGGGTTGCGAGTGGCTGAAAACGGCGGCTCCTACATCATGCTGGCGTTCGCTCTTGTCTACGGCAAGTTTCTTGGCGTGCCCAATAGTGTGATGCTGGCGGGAGTCACGTTCTCCACGTGCGTGGAGTTGGTGGCCATGCTGTTCTGGGGGCGTTTGTCGGACCGCATAGGTCGCAAGCCGGTATATATGGTGGGTGCCTTAGGGATGGTGCTAATGGCATTCCCATTCTTCTGGTTACTCGAGACCGAGAGCCTGCCTGGATCTGGCTCGCCTTCCTCATTGGCAATGCCATCTGCCACGGGGCCATGATCGGTACGCAGCCTAGTCTTATGGGCGAACTGTTCAGCACTGAGGTCCGCTATTCCGGAATGGCTCTCGGGCACGAAGTCGCCTCGGTATTCTCCGGTGGCCTGACGCCGATGATCGCTACCGCCTTGCTGGCGCATTACCAGGCTAGTTGGCCAGTTTCTCTGATGATGATGGCGCTGGGGCTGATCACAGTCATCTCTCTTTGTTTCACCAAGGAGACCCGCGTGCGGGCCAAAGGAGGGCGGTCATGAACCGGTCAGCAAGCAATGACGCCGTGGCGCTGATCGCCGGGGCCCTGGAAGTACCTTACAACCGGCGCGGCACGGGTGAGTCGACGTCGCAACTGCTCGGCAGGGCGGTGCAGCAATTGCTGCGCCAGGCAGGCGTGGCAGCGCATGAGGTCGACGGCCTGGGCGTGGCATCCTTCACCCACCGGCCGGACAACGCCATCGATCTGGCGTGGCGCCTCGGGCTGACCCTGACCTGGTGCATGGATGACCGCAATGGCGGGGCTAGCGCGATCAATATGCTGCAGCATGCCGTGCGTGCCATCCAGCACGGTGATGCCAACGTGATCGTATTGGTGGCCGGTGATACGTTCACCCCGGAGGATTTCAAGACTCTGGTCGACCATTACAACCGGACCACCGAGGAGTACCTCAAGCCGCTTCAGCACGGCGGGCCCAATGGGGTGTTCGCGATGCTCACCCAGCGTCATGCGCAACGCACCGGCCTTGGCCGCGAAGACTATGCAGAGCTGTGCATTGCCCAGCGAGCCTGGGCGCAGCGCAACCCGCTGGCGGTCTACCGCGAGCCGCTGACCATCGAGCAGTACCTTGAGGCGCCCATGGTGGCCGACCCGCTGTGCCGGTTTGACTGCGTACCGGTAGTCAATGGCGCCAACGCCATCCTGCTGACCCGCGCCGACCTCGCCCGCAACACGGTCAACGTGGCGGTGCGTGCAGTAAAGGCGCTGCACAACGATGACCACCAGGCTGGCGATGGCCTGCAGACGCCGCTGGCAAAGATTGCCGACACGCTGTGGGACCGCGCCAATACCGGGCCTGATGCCATGGACCTGGCGTGCGTGTATGACGACTATCCGGTCATGGCCCTGATCCAGCTCGCCGACCTGGGCTTCGTCCCCGACGACGATTACCGGCGAGCGCTGCGGCGGATAGGCCGTTTCGAACTGCCGGTGAATACCTCGGGCGGGCAGCTCTCGGCCGGCCAGGCGGGCGCGGCGGGGGTATGCATGGGTTGGTCGAAGCTATTACCCAGCTGCTTGGCGACGCCGGTCAACGCCAGGTCAGCAATGCGCGCCTGGCGTGGTGACCGGCTATGGCATGGTCCAGTATCGCTACGGCATGTGCGCCAACGCGGTGGTGCTCGAACGGTGGCAAGGGGTGTGGCATGGCGTTCATGATCCAGCAATGTGTCGGTTGCGGCCAGGCCAGTTTCCCGCCGCGTTACAGCTGCCCGCGCTGCGGTGAGGCGCAGTGGCAGGAAGTCTCTGCCGGGGCCGCCCGGATTGCTCAGGCTACCGTGGTGCGCGCGCGGATCGGGATCGCTACCGCAGAGCTCCTGCACCTGGCTAGTGTCGAGCTGAGCGATGGGCCAGTGGTAATTGCCCAGACTGCAGAGCCTTTGCCTCCAGGCACCTTGGTAGAGCTCGCCATAGATGAATATCGGCGAATCGTAGCCCACCCGGCCGACCGCGACTTGTAATCAACAACTGTTCGAGCCGACCTCGATCGCCGAAGCGTGCGTCGTCGGCCGACCCCCAGCTAGTCATTCCCTGACCATGCATGGCCTCAAGGCCTTGCGCGTGGTGCACGTGAGTACCCAGGAGTGTGGTTATGCCTGCAGTGATCGATTACCGACTAGTGTCTGGCTTAGGGCTGGCGCTGGCTTGCCAACAGGCCTTGGCAGATGAACTATGGGCCGATGCTTCAACATATTTTCAGCAGGGAAGCTTGTCCGGTTTAACCCGGAACTTTTATCTCAACCGCGACTTCCGCAACGGTGGTGCCAACCGCCGATCAGGCACCGTTAACGGTTATCGCGCGGAGTGGGCGCAAGGCTTAACTCTGGACTACATCTCCCCGTTCACGACTGGTGTTGTCGGCTTGGGATTCGACGCGCATCTGTATGCGGGATTGAAGCTTGACAGCGGTCGTGGCAAGACCGGCACCAACCTGCTTCACGTCAACAACGACGGTGATGTGGCGAATGAGTACAGCGTGGGCGGCGGTGCGCTCAAGCTCAAGTACCGTGAAACGGTGCTCAAATACGGCTCCATGGAATTGCGCACCTCTCCGGTGTTCCTCACCGATGGTGGCTCCGGGCGCCTGTTGCCGCAAACGGTGACAGCATGGCAGCTCATCAGTCGCGATCTGCAGCCGCTAACCTTCGATGCCGCCCACATCACCGCCGGCAAGGCGCCTTCGGAGAACCGCAACGACAGCACGCTACGTTCCCTGTATGGCGCTACGGAGACGGATACGGTCGATTATCTCAGCCTGAATTATGAGCAGGGCGCAGTCAAAGGCTACCTCAGCACTCAACGTGCCGAAGATCTTTGGCGCCAGGATTACCTGGGGTTTCGCTACTTGCCTGCCCTCGTCGAGGGGCTGACCCCAACCTTGAATTTCAGCATGTACCGAACGGTCGACATCGGTGCCGCCCATGGCGGGCCCATCGACAACTTAACCTGGTCCTTTGCTCCGGGCGTCAAGTTCGGTGCCCATTCCCTCATGCTTGCATACCAGAAGGTGCAGGGCGACACGCCCTTCGATTATATGGCGTTCCGAGACGGGCAAACCACCGTGGCACAGCTGGCTAACAATGTGCAGCTCAGTGACTTCAACGCGCCCAACGATCGGTCCTGGCAGGTTCGTTACGACTATGACTTCAGTGCGCGTGGCGTGCCTGGCCTGAGGTTCATGATTCGCTACATGCAGGGACAGGGTGGCAAAGGCTCCGATATCGAACCGTACAGTTCCTACTATCCCCTCGGATTTCGAGATGGGGGGCGCCACTGGGAACGCAATATCGAGATGCAATATGTCGTGCAAGACGGGCCGGCGAAAAACCTCAGCTTGAGAGCGCGGTACGGCGTGCACCGCGGTAATTCGGCTGAGCCACGCGGTGACATGGATG
>MQUG01001996.1:0-10846 GCA_007213375.1 Steinernema feltiae | reverse complement strand
CATTGTGGAGCAGCTTCGCCGTCGTTCTAAAGAATCTCGACAGAAACAACCAGAATTGAGCAAAAATTCAGCCAAATTCTATAGCAGTCAAGTCACAAATCACCTAGCGGCTCCAAATTGCGCACAGGTAGCAATCAACCAGTAGGAAGGTCTGTGCGGACTTGGGTTGCAATCTGAATCGTCATGAAAGCACCGATATAACTTGAAAACGCCCCCCGTAATGGTTGTATGAGGCCGGCATTTGAGAGCAGAAAACAACTGCATTAACTAGAAAACAAAAAATGCATTAAACTTTGGATTGCGACCTCATTTTGAAGCTTTGGAAAGCGCTTTCCATGTGGTAGGTCTTCAGTGCAAAATGCTAGCAGGATGAACAGCTAAAAAAAGATCTACAGAGCTATGTGCGCGTTCACTCATCAGCTACATTTCAAAGCGGACTATTGTTGCGGGATTGGAAAAGTTACATTTGGTCTTCAACCACAGCCGAAGAGACCAGAAAATGTGAACAACATGTGCAAGCAAACAGCGCACCTAAGAATTGAATTTGCCCATTAAGAAGCTAAGCAAGTCACGTGTCAGCAACGATGACTAAGCGGAAGAGAAAGAGAGAGTGCAATTCAGAAATCGGACTATTCATCATTGGCCTCGTCTTTGAAAGGAGCTGACAATCAAGCATTAATCTGCTTCACTACAAAAACCCAAAAATCAACGTTAAAACTCGTGAATTGAATTCAGTTGAACTGTCTGTCTATGGCAAACGCCAAACGCCATCGCACATCCTCTTCCGGTCCACGCGCTTCCGAGTTTAAGGAGTTTTGAGCAAATTGTTTCTGATGGTACAATCGTCGGTTTCTAGCTGTTTCTAGCTCAGGTGACTGTAGTAGAACTGTAGTAGAAATTTGAGAGAATCGCAATCAAGCGAAATAGTCAAGCGTTGTGTCAAGTATTGTCGGCGCCGTTTTGTGGTTCCCGGGCTTCCACACGGAGAACACGGTTGCAAATTTTATTACAAAATTAAAGAGCAGGCTCTGCGCTACCAAATAAGCCGAAGATTGGCTAATTTGCTGCTTTATTTGGCGAGAAAAATCAGTTTCAAGTGAATTTTTGTTCTCAATTGGCATATTTCGCGTAGTTTAGCCTTCGATTGACTTAAAAACAATGAAACAACGCGATTCGCCGATCAATTACTGGTTATCTTGGGAGTTTGTACGAAACGCTCGTTTGCGCCTATTTTATCGTTGATTCAATCTCATTTTAAATTTTTCTCACATTCCTTCTTACCAATTCCATCAACAATTTTTACATTTGTCAATACCGTAATGACCACAAGCCACATCAAAACAGAATGTTCAATTCTGTTGTTTGTACCCGAAGTAATTAATAATTCTTTGATTGTCTTTGTTTCTACAACAACTGAGGGATACACGTGAGTCAATTGAACGCTGAATGGCGGGAAAGCCGACAGTCATTGTGTTGTTTTACGCTGGCAGTTGGGTGTCAAGGCGCTCAGTCCTTACGTTCAAATGGAATACGCCTCCTTCTACAACTCCATTCTTAACATCACCTCTTGCATCAACATCCCCGTGAAGCTCTTCACCCTCTACATCGTCATCACAAAGACGCCCCGACATCTCCGCCACGACTCCTTCTTCATTCTGGACGCCATGTTCTGGAATATTCTTGGAAACGCGCTTCTGGCCGTCGCACATCCTCTTCCGGTCTACGCTGCACAGTGCTTCCGATTTGAAGGACTTTTGGGCCAAATCTCTGATAGGAAAACTGTTCCTATCGCTCTGTTTCTTGCGATGGCCGTTATTGCATTGCACTGGGCTGTTGGTCTTATTCTCGCCTTCTTCTACCGCTATTTCTCCTTTGTTCATCCGAAGCTATCAGCCAAAATTAAACCCGCATGGGCTTTCGGGTTCTGTGCATTTGTACATGTTGTATCCATGGTTGCCATCTTTGTTCTAATCTTCCCCAACGTAGACTACTACAAAGCGCCTGATAGCGGAGCCGATCTTCAGAATGCACATTTACTATTCTGTTTCTCTTTACCCGTTTGGGAGAGACCTTGTTTTGCATTTGGCGGTTTCCTTGGCTTCGCCCTAATTGTTGCACTGGCCGGTTTGCTATTTCGAGAAATCAGCTGCAGTGAAGGCATTGTCCATGCAGAGACGCTGAAAATCCAACGCCGCCTCCTCTGGAATTTGATCATTTTGACGAGCATTGTGCTCCTGATGGGCACAGCACCTCTGCTCATCGCCCTCTTTCTGGTTTCCTCGCCCAACTTTCCTCAAGCGGACGCAATCTTCATGGTGAGCATGATTGTTTTTGCCAATCACGGAGCAATCTACGCGATTGCGACGTTGATTCTCTTCAAACCCTATCGACAAGGGGCCTCAAAGATGTGGGCACGGGTGTTTGGTTCGTCTGTGGCCAGTCCTGTGAAAATCATTGTTAAGCGGATGTGATTTACCGTATTGTCATTCGAGCGAACGTAGTTCTGTATTAAATTGTGCTTACAATGAGTAGTACTGACTAGGGGATTACTACTTCATCTGGTCAAAGACGTTGCCTTCAAGCTTTTGAATAACAAATCTGTAAACAACAAAAGTCAACGTTGCACCCGCATCGTCTGTAAAATGAGAAAAGAGATTGAAGATGCCTGTCTGTGTCTAAAACTTGCAAGTCTGAGATTTGCTCTTTCAATGAAATGCCTGATGGCAGTCATCATCTTGAACTCATCTAATCCAGCGTTACCATCGTCTCAGACGTCGTACGAAACAACGCTGGTCAATAGCTGGTTACTTTGCTGCACAACTCAGAGAGAACCACTTGTAGTTGGCCACATCAAAACAGAATGTCCAATTCTGTTGTTTGTTTCCCGTTATAATTCGTATCATTTAAACACGACGCGCTAACAAGAACTGCGCATGAGCAGTCGATATTTAGTGGAATTAATGTAGGCTCCATAGACTATACTAAATCCGAGAAAACATGATGGACCATCTCCTTGCAAGCTCAACTTAGGGTGTTCTTTTAGCCTAGTTTGTGAATTACCAGGCTTAACAATATCAAAAAAAATCAGTGTCGCTTTAAAAAGGTCGAATATCCAAAGCATCATTGTCAATTTCGGTTATTTTTTTGCTTTGATTCTCAGAACCTTTGCGCACTGTACTGTTTAGCTCCTCTCGGATGGAATCGACTTTTTCTTGCAGCCCTCGGCTTCTCAGGCTGTGTCGTGATCATCACGCTGGCCGGTTTGCTGTTTCGAGAAATCAGCCGCAGTGAAGGAATTGTAAAGTTCCAAAGGTCCTCCGACCTTCTGATCAGCTAAATGGGTTATCGAGCGTCCGAGAGATCAGTGCCGGTTTACAGCCTAGGAAGCCGAATCGAGCTCCGGGTGGTTTACAACCACCGTAACCACAGTAACTACAACCACAGTAACGTTAGATGCCGATTGACGGTATCTAACGTTACTGATTGCAGATAAGGATGACTCCACCTCCGAAGATCATCGCTACAAAACCCGAGAAGCGCGACGCTTCCAGGCCGGCCGCCTCATTCCACTGAGGCTTTCTTATTCAACCGTGACTGTATCTCGTTGCCTTCGGGCCCTAATAAAGTTGTTTTCCACTCTTGCGCATCTCCATCGCTTTCGCATTCATCTCGCGCCCCACGCAACGTACCCAAGGAGTACATCTGCCTCACGCAGGTGGCACGTCCTTTAAGGCATCGTCCACGCAGAGACGCTGAAAATCCAACGCCGACTTCTGTGGAGTTTGATCATTTTGACGAGCATTGAGCTACTGATCGGCGCAACGCCTGCGGACTTACACATTGTGAGACATCGCTGTATGCCGCTCTATCTGAAAATTGCGATTGGTGCTTTGAGAGAATTTGAGAGAAAAAAAAGAGAGAACTTCGAGAGAATCTCACTCAGTGAATGGTCATCGCGTTGTGTCAAGAATGAAAAACACATCAACAATGTTTACATTTGTCAATACCGTAATGACCACAAGCCACATCAAAACAGAATGTTCAATTCTGTTGTTTGTACCCGAAGTAATTAATAATTCTTTGTTTCCACAACAATTGGAGGATACACGTGAGTCATTTCAACGCCAACAATTGGAAGGAGAGCCTACAGTCATCGTGTTGTTTTACGCTGGCAGTTGGGTGTCAAGGCGCTCAGTCCTTACGTTCAAATGGAATACGCCTCCTTCTACAACTCCATTCTTAACATCACCTCTTGCATCAACATTCCCGTGAAGCTCTTCACCCTCTACATCGTCATCACAAAGACGCCCCGACATCTTCGCCACGATTCCTTCTTCATTCTGGACGTCATGTCCTGGAATGTTCTCGGAAACGCGCTTCTCTCCATCGCACATCCTCTTCCGGTCTACGCCGCGCAGTGCTTCCAAATTGATGGACTTTTGGGCCACATTTCTGATAGACAAAATGTCGGCTTTGCTTTGTTTCTTTCACTTTGCGTTTGCGCACTACACTGGGGTGTCGGTTCTATTCTCGCCTTCTTCTACCGCTATTTCTCCTTTGTTCATCCGAAGCTATCCGCCAAAATTAAACCCGCATGGGCTTTTGCGCTCGGTGCCTTTGCGCATGTTAGTTGTATGGCTGCCGTCTTTGTTTTGATCTTCTTCGCAAACATTAGCTACTACAAAGGTCCTGATACTGATGGTGATCTTGGGAACAGCCACTCGCTATTCTGCTTCTCTTTTCCCGATTGGGAGAGACCTTTTATTGCACTTGCCGGCATCCTAGGCTTTGCTATGATCATCACGCTGGCCGGTTTGCTATTTCGAGAAATCAGCCGCAGTGAAGGCATCGTCCACGCAGAGACGCTGAAAATCCAACGCCGGCTCCTCTGGAATTTGATCATTTTGACGAGCATTGTGCTCCTGCTCGGTACAATCCCTCTGGTCATCACCATTTTTCTGGTTTCCTCGCCCAACTTTCCTCAAGCGGACGCAATCTTCATGGTGAGCATGATTGTTTTTGCCAATCACGGAGGAATCTATGCGATTGCGACGTTGATCCTCTTCAAGCCATATCGACATGCGGTTTACATGACGTTTCGGAAGAGGATTCGACCCTCTGCGGTCATTCCTGTGAAAATCAATGTTAAGCGGAAGGAAGTGATTTAATATGGCGGAGATTCCAGTCACTTCAGAAGAGTTCACTGACTTTTCCCATTGCCCGGGCACATTTTCCATCTCCAGCGGCCATTGATCCCCTACATAACAATATGCGCTCCTTGCAAGTAAGAGCAAATTTGAGCAAAAAAAGAAAATTATTTAACGAAATAAACCGATAAAATAGAGGTTTGAAAACACAATTGTCGCTTGTCATAGGTTAATTCGGGGTTACTGAGAAAAGAGATTGGAGATGCATTTCAAATCTCTAAATAACGAAAGTCAGCGTTGCCTTCTGTCTGTGTCTGAAACTTGTCAAGTCTGAGATTCGCTCTTTCAATGAAATGCAAAGCGTTGTGTCAAAGACTTTTTATTAAAAACCGATCAACAATTGGGGGACCAGCGTGTGTACTGCGTTGAGCCCACGGTGAACGTGGAGCTTGCAAATGAGGCCGTTTCTTCTGAGAAATCGAGAGAATCTCGAATCTCCGTTTTGAGAAGAGGCTCTGTCAGTTCCTCGTTGACAAACAGCTCCCAGGAATCGTCCAAATCGAGGCTTTCTTTGCGAGAATGACCGATTGCGGTGTGCAAAGAGTCGTTTGTGACCGCGAGTTCCGAGTTTGATTTCCTCAGATTCTCGATTTCCCGCTTGAGCGCCTCGTTCTCCCTCTTCCACACCGCTTCTTCATTCGAGTAATCGGACCGCAACTCCGCCAGGGCGCTCTTGAGGAGCTTCTTCTCCCGCTCCGCGGTCGCGAGTTGGAATTCCAGATTGTCGACGACTTCTTCCGCCACGCGCCTCGCGTCTTCGCGCTTCAGCACCGCGTCCATCAACTCCAGTTGGCTCCACACCATCTCGGTGAAGAGATTTCGATCCAAATCTGATGCGCAGAGATTCGCGACGAAGTCGGCAAAGCGCTTCACGAGCTCTTCGTCTTCCGCGGAGATTTGTCCAGAAGTGGCGATGGTCCTGAGACGATCCAAGAAGGCGCAGTCGTGTGAGGGTCGGTCGCGGACCAGCAACGCGTTGCGGATTGTGTGGAACAGCGTGTTGACCACGAGGTCAATCGAGGGGCTGCGGAGCTCTGCGACGGCGTCTTTGGCGGTGTAGCTGTAGGACATGCTTGAAGCTCTCTGGTTCAGCTTTCGACCGCAATCGAGGCGTTTAAATGGAGTCTCGAAAGCAATGCGCCTCGCATTGCTTCCTGTAGCGTCGCTTCTCCTCTCATTTCAGCTCTGTTTTATTCTTCACATAATCAGCTTTGAAAAAAGCAAAAATTGCGATTTTCAGACGGTTTTGTGCCGCTCCTCTGTCTAGACCGACTCAGACAGCGCTCGCTCCCCCGCGACCGCTCACTTCCTCATTCCACTGATGTCTCAACTAATCGTCTGGTCGCTTCTCCTCTCGCTCGCGCTCGCCGCCAACTTCACCGCCGAAGATGCCGACTTGGCTGCGATGGACGATCTGCTCTCCGCCGACGACAACTCTACCGTAATTCCGACGGCGAACTCCACCGGATTCCGAAGACGCGCGAACGCCGAAGCGGAAGAATCGCCGACTCCGGAAGCCGCCTACATCGCCAAGAAGCTCGTTGCCTTCTGGTTTGTCGTGGGACTCGCCGCATTCCTGCTTCTCGCTCTCAGCACTACCGTAGTCGTCTGCGCGACGATTCGCGTGAAGAAATACGATGAAAAGTTGTGTAATGTGCTGTTTCCTGATCAATAAATTGTGATTTCTTTATTGTTTGGCGTGTTTTAGCTCTAATTGATTACGGTATCAGTCTGAGGCACTAGTCCAATACAAATATTGGATGTTTTCTGGTTGGAGACGTCCTAATGGTGCATTTTTGTCATAAACACCTTCTCACCTTCGTTCACAGCACCTCCGCCGCCTGGGAAAATTCTAATTGTTCTGTTTTCGTCTATGTACCTAACCACCTAAAGTGACCTCACACGAGGACATTTAAGCTCAGATCGCGACGCAAAGTGCGCGCTTGGTAACCAGGGTTGTCCCAGGCAACGCGGATATTCTCCCATCGACCCTCCACCCTCTAATCCCAAATCGCAGCAGCGTGCTGAGCGCGACATTATCGCGTCGTCGTCGCTGTCACCGTGTTTCGCAATCCCGCGTTTTTCTCGCTCTGCAATATTCGCTTCCGGCAGTGAGCGCGGCGGGAAATTAGCCGCGCGCTCTCGACCGCCATTTCCCTCAGGACGTGCCGCGAACGTCTTCTTCGCGTTTGAACTCTTCTAACCCGATTTGCAACATGAGAACATCAGTTCCACTTGAATTCCGGTCAACAAGCTCGGTTTTTGAGTTGTTTTAGGTCTGAAAAACGCTTGGTTAGAGGCGGAAGACTGACCTCCATCATTCCGCGTTCCGAGTCAATCGATCAGCGGCGACGACTCACCGCGAGCATCGGACCTGGCTGGTCGCAGCGGCGCCCGCGCGTCTTATTTGTTTATTTATTCATATAAACAAACAATAATTATTGAGGCGACGGTCACTCGCGCCTTAGTTCCTCACGGGCGGCGGCGCGCTCTGTTTGCAATTGATCGCGGCTGACGAGAGCGACTGCTTCGCTTGCTTATGGAACCGTATTGTGTCGATTTTGTGGTCGCGCGCGCGCGATAATGGAGCGTTTATGCGCTGACTATGATGGACTATGTTGTTGCGTTATTGTCTTTGTGACTAATCGGCTATTTTGTCATATTTTGCCAGTTTTGGTTGGCTATTTACGTAGTGGATGGACGTGCGAAAGCTGTAAATAACGTGTGAAAATTGAATTTTTAATCGGTTCAAGTACAAAACGCTATTTTAAGACACGAATCTGTGTAACGCACAACAGAAAAAGCTGAAAACGTCATATTTAGATACTGTAGTGCGATTACTGGGATTTTTGGAATATTTTTGAAAGACTTAGGAAGAGAAAAATGACATTTAGAGTCGGTCAAATACAGTCAAATCCATAGATTATCTATAGTTTCTTTATGTGATCATTGCGCGTTTATTTGCTGACTGACGATGTTGTATTATTGATGTCTTTGCGCTCGTTTTCTCAAAATCTGGCTAATTTTGGTTCGTTTTTCAATGTTCACGCAGTGGATCGTATTTCCGCTGTAACTCGCAGCCTGGTTACCGTATCTCCAAGCCCCAAAATGAGTCAAATCATGAGTAGACTCGACTCGCAGCTGACTCGCGACTCGCTGACTCATCGTCCTCACTTCACGGCTTCTTAATTTTTAATTTTTCAATTCCAATCTGTTGACGCCGTGACCAAAGTGATACTACATGCGGCTAAAAGCTTTCTAAATTAAGCATCTGATTAAGCATGTGACGTCGGTTTACGTGATACGAGGGCTTCTGAGCGATTGTGTGTTTACAACGCAGCGCAACGTCAAGACTCTACGCTTTGTATTTTCATTTTTCCGTCGTATTTAAGACCATCTGGAATATGACTCGCTGTCATTCTTGTTTTTCGCGCCTAATGACACCGCGTCACAGACCTACTTGATCGTTGGTGCCTGTAACAACTGCACGGAATCGTGTAGATTACTACACGCATCAGTTCCTGGACTTGAAGAAAACTGAAGAGTATAATGTAAATCATTGAATTCTAGAAATTAGCCAAAATTCGATCATCAGGGAGAGATTGCCATAGTTTTCTAAGCTTCTTGGAAAATCGTTTAAATTGAGTTTTCTGAATTGAATTCTGAACTCAATAAATTGAGTTTTCAACTGCTTGAAAACCTTACCACTGCTGATACTTGACTGTTGGAGAGTTGAAACTTTCAGCACGGCTAACCACCGTATATTACTTTCCGTTTGTGTTCGCTCTACGCTTTTTAGCTTCATTTTCCAATCTATTGACGACCATATTGTAATTATCTTTCATCAATCCTGTTTTCCCTTCTAATGACGCCTCTTCAAACGCTCTTCGTTTCGGCGTTTACACATGAACATAATCTTTAAATTGATTCTGTTCTTCTCGTCGTGGATTTTGCGAAAACATCTAAATCTTCCTACATTTCAAGGACTCAAAAGGCGTTTAAATCAATGCTCAACTTGAATTGAATGGTTTGAGTAGAATACAAAAGTTACCATCTTTCAAACGCTTTGAAAATTGAGGTAAATTTTTACAAAATTTGCCTGTTTTTTTAACCTTTTAAAACAAAGCAAACACGGACTTTTGTTATTGCCACAATAATTTCCACAATAATTTTACGATTTGTACCTACATTTTCGCTCCAATTGACGAGGATTATGATTCGCCGTCATTCTTGTTTTTTCCGCCTAATATCACCTCTCCACAGATTCTCTTTCCTCTCCTCTCTTCATGGCTTCCAGACGTGTAAATAACCCTTAAATCGATTCTATCTCCTCCACCTGCGACGTTTTTGTTGTTGTTGTAGACTTAGTTTTTCACCTCCTTAACGTCTGTCCGTCCGTCAATCTCTCTGTGTGTGCATGCAACACTCATCGCCTATGCATGGAGCGAAATCATTTGAGCGTTTTTTCAATCATTTCCCACACACCGACGACAGTCCGTTTCACTGACCTAGATGCGCGTCGATGGAGATCGCTCCAGTTGCTTGACGTCTCTCGAATATGTGCGCGCGCGCGCTGAAAGACAAATTTAACGCTGGAACAACGAATTAATTCGATAAAAGCGTCTGGAACCCGCTTTGAGAGTGGAGCACACAGATGTTGCTTGCTTGCTCTGTGTGTGCTTGTCGCGGGTGGATCGAGATTAGCGGAATTCATTTATTATAAAGTCATCTGTTGTGGCGGCGTATTGGCGTATTCGCTTTAAACTTGATTTTTGACCGAACCGGCGAGTTTTAGTGACAGAGTAGAACTGTGATATGATTTCCGATTTTCAAGAATTCTGCTATTCTTCAATTATTTTATGTATCCTTTTTGGCTACAGCAGTGACTGTTCGTTTAAGCGACGTTACGTTACAGTATAGTTTTTAGACTAAAGTTGGCTTGTTTTTTTGTGGATTTTTGAATTTTATGAATTTTACAAATACCGCATCTGTACCGCACGGCGATTCAGTTTTACGATGCTGGCGCGGTAAGAAACGCATTTCCTTAAAATTGAGAACTCTCGTCCTGTTCCTGAGCCAGATTTTGAACCGGTTTTTTGGTGCTTTCCCAAATTACTTGAGCAACAAGGCGCATCCGGCAACTAATCAGACTACCAATTCCTGGGCTTGCATATTGCGGTTTTTGGATTGTTACATCTCTCGGACTAGGAGTCGGCCAATTTTAGTTCCACGTTCGGTGAATTTCCATGTCCGTTCCGGAACATCACAAAACTCTTAACATTTCATAGATTTTTTTTTTTCGCGAATCCGCCAATCAAACTGTAAGCATTTCATGTCGCCTGCAGATGATTGTAGAATTCAAACAGAATCAAGCAGAAAACTCGACGCATTCGACGTATTCGCTGTTCATCTGCCCACATCTTGCATATCTGTCTCCGCCCTGGATGTGATCGCCGCGAAAGTGTTACAAAATCAACTCCATCCCAATATGAACGTTCAAAGTGAAAAACAAAAAATTGTCGATCAGGATGAGATTCGAACTCACGCGGGGAAACCCCAATGGATTAGCAGTCCATCGCCTTAACCACTCGGCCACCTGATCATGTCTTCCAATCAAGGCTTTGTCGGCTATGTCATAA
>MQUG01001995.1:0-12460 GCA_007213375.1 Steinernema feltiae | reverse complement strand
AAACAAAGTATTTGATTCAGAGCGTCAGCGCACGGCAGTCTTTCTCTTATTGTTTTTCAGCTGTAGATTTGCCCAGCATTGGCAAATTGGCGAATAAAAAAATTAAGAAATTAATCGATGTGCGGAGTAGAGGTGTCCGCTTGGAATCGAAGAAAATTGAAAATTGCAGCAGCAAAACAAGAACACCGAAAGTCTGCAAAAACATAGAATAGAATAAAAAATTACAAAGTCAAGCAAGTGCTAGAGCCTGTTATGGCTGCGTAAATCGTCGTGCTTAAACGAAAATCAAAAATACACTTGAAATGACACATTTTGGCGATAACCGCGTTGTCTCATTTCGGATTATTTTAAAACTAAAACTTTGAAATTTTAAACGTGGTCACTTGTAGACTACCGCGTAGCAAATGACTTGTACGTTAATTTTTCTAAACACCAAAATCAAAGTCAAGCGGTGCAAAACCATTTCTTCCGTCAAAAAATTGAAACCATAAAAAATCAACTGACATGAACCTTAGCCGTACTTTCCCGCTAGTAGACTTGTACCGTGTGGCTACAGTAAATATCTCTGCAAATTGAGCTTTTTATGCAATTTATTTTGATGGATTAGTAAGAAAAGAAAGTAAGAAAAGAAAAAGTGTGATAAACAGAAAAGAGCTTGCGTCGTTCCAAACTACTGGTAGCAAACATATCCTTGAAGCCTTAAAACTCGGAATTTAACACGTTGCACTCCGTCTGTGTTTGGCTTAAACCATCGGTATCAGTTCCAAAGTTCAAGATTTTGGTGCAAAAATAAAAAAACTGGTACCCATTGATCCAATTGTTTGCGAGAACACGGATTTTGAAACAAGAATCGCCGAAAAGTGCGTGCAGAGTTATTTAGTTTAAAAAACTATTTGAAAATTCATAACTTTAATTTTTTTAATTTTTTTCGTAAGTTATCAAGAAAAATATCAAGAAAACAAAAGTCGCATTGATCTGGATTGCGGAGCAAGTCGACATCTAATCACATCAAAAATCCTGCACATGATGAATTTGCTAGTTATCACTAAGGGCATAAACATTGAGCAGCCCAAAAAATACTGTATCCGTTGCTGCCCTTGTAGGCAGGAAGCATGCGAAAAACAAAAATGATAAATCTGTTCAAGTTTAAGACATACCGTTCTTTAAACATTAAAGCTAAATAGTGATTTTTCAGCAATAAATCCCAAAAATATGTTTTTGAAATGAATGTTTGTGAGCTGCTTGTATATTAAAGTATTGAAGTAACAGATGGTGGTGCTAACGTCCAGGATCGCAAAACGACTAAATTATTTAAGCACTCATACATCCAACCGATATTTTTCGAAGACAAGAATAAACTAATTTATTAAATGAAGTCTGAGAAACACTTAGCCCTACCTCTTCATCAAGCACTCCAAAAGCGCTACTTAATCAAGCGAATAAACCGTACGGTTCACTTGTCATCAAACTTGTCGATCAAAAATGACGATGATAAATTGTACACAGATCTATTCTGGCATTAGCACAGGAAAACAAAACAAAGTTTGTCCATTGAACTGATATTGAACAGCCGCATAATAAGAGTGGTTGAGTGACAACTAACAAAATCGAACACGTGCTTTCTAGCGACTTTTGTTAGCGCGGTATCTAATCATTTGAATGTTTTAAATTTAACTTTCCTAGATTCACTTAATCTTGTTAACTAAAAGATTTGAATAAACATGTATTTAATTATTTAATTTTATTTAACGCTTAATTTCAATTTCATTAAAAACGCAGAGGATTGATTGTGACATCCATCCATGCATTACTGACGAAAAAAACGAGAACTTGGGCAATTTCTTAGGTCAGCGTTGAAAAAACTCCAAACGAATTGCTCATTTCAGTGAGATGAGTAACGTCAACTTTTTCACCGACAAAAACGTTCGGTACACGTAACCGACTGAAACGAGTCAAATTTGGAATGCTAGTTAACGTAAAGTCCCCGGAAACAAATGTATGATAGTTTCCTCATTTTAAATTTTAAATCGGAATCAAAAAACACCAAAAATTTCAAAAATTAAACGCCATTTTCGAAATCCAACTAATCGAATGTAATTTTAATCGTTCCGCAACTTGTAAAAGATCCAGTTACAAAAAATGCCAAAAAAAACAAAAAATTCAATTATAAAACAACTGTCAATATATTCAAATGCAAGAATAGTGATTCAAAAGTTAAAAATGCAAAAAAAAAAACAATAAACTTCGATTAAAAATCTGCACTGACACTTATTTTTAGCGTGATTTCGCAAAAAAACGCTCTGAAAATCTAGGAGCCTAAAAATAGAAAATTCTTAACTCTAAAAATGACTTTTGCTATTGGATGTCTTTTAAACGATTTATGTGTGTTGTCTTCTGCTTGAGTATTTGCTTTACTGGTAAACGTCATTCATTGAACAACATCATCAATCAGCAAATCAACATAAACTTCATTCCTCCGCACTTTCAACGCTCTCCGGGCTTTCAGCGCTTTCGGGCTCTCAACACTCGCGGGGCTTTCAACACTCTCGACGCTTTCAGAGCTTTCGATATTGTTCCTCTGTGCTCTCCCATTTATCGGATAGGAAATGTTCCGATTGACGTTCCGATTTTGTACTTGCCGCATCGAATGGCTCACAGCAATCCCACTGTGCGTCGTTTGAATTCCACTCGAGATCTGAACGTTGTAGTTGGAATTTGTATTTGAACGGAAGTTAATGTTGACGCTTTGAACACTAAAAACCAAAAATTCGTTCGTGATAACAAAAAAGAAATACCTTCGGGGTTTCCGGATCACTACACTGCCGTCTTCGACCATTTCCAGGATAGGCACAGCTGTAACCACGACGACAACTTGCAAAAAAGCAAGAGCAACAAAGTGTTGGGCGAGCATTTCGATTGAATGAATCAAGAAAGAAGAAGAAAATGTGACATAGCCGACGATGGGAACACGTGTTTCCAGTGCGTTCAGGGACGTCGACAGCTGGTTTCTCACTCAGTTCAAGAGAAAGGTCAAACTCTTTTAAACTAAAAGGCCACGTTGCTTTATCAACCGGACACTCATTTGTCTTTTTACACCCTACGTCCATTGCCAAAAAATTAAAACAATGTTGATTGTGTTAACTAGATCAGCATGAAGCAATTGACTTATTGACTTCTGACATGTCGCGGTCTGACAGTGCGATTGGCAATGCGCCAATTGAGAAGGGTGGTGAAACAGCGTTCTTTGAGTATGTTCGCAAAAAAAGGCTTGGAAATAGACCACCTCGCAAAAATTAATTTTAAAGCTGGGGTAACGGTCTGTGGGTAACGATCTGAAAATATCTGGTGTAACGATCTGAAAATGCATTGACTTACAAAAACAATCATTTTTAGTTTACTTCAAGTTTCCATGTAGAAATTACTGCATGGATCAAAAAATGAGACATTTCAATTGGCTTTAAAATTAATTTTATAGGGCGGAGAAAGAAGGATCTGCTGCATCTCTCTACAACCTTCAAAAATTGAGGCTATTGCGCTACCCTTGAAGGAGAACTAGCGTCAACAAGTGAATCAAGTCGATCAATTTTACAACAAACACCGTGTCTGTGTAGTCTGTCTTTTGCTAATTGGATCAAAAATTAAAATCTAATTTAAAAAAAATTAAAAATTGACAGTAAAAAGAAGGTCTGCTTTTGTTTCGCGTAAAACGCCAAAACTTGTTGATGTTGACAAAAAAAACACTAGGATTACATTGGGATCTGCAAAAAAAGTATTTTGAACAAGCTAGTTGGTTACGAAATCAGCCTTTGTTCGAAACTTGGCTTCACATCGCCAGACTATGAAGAAAACGAGACTTTATTGGACAAAAAATTGACAACTTAAAGAGAAATTAATACGGTTAAAACGTGGTTCCATCCAAAAAAAAAGTTTGTTAATAAATAAACATGCCTTTCAGTTTTCAATTGACCCCAGTCAGTTCACAATTATATAATGCTGAAACTGAAAAGAAAGACCAAAACGCAGCAAACTAACAAATAAAATAAATAAAATAAAAAAAAAAAAGAATAACATTTTAAAAAAATGGCTAAAAACGTGTAATATATTTTAGGCGGAAAACACACACTGATTGAACTAAGTCATGGAACAAAACGCGTTTTTTTTGTTCTTTCATTTTTTGAGCGGATGATAAACTCTACAAAAATGTTGTGTTCCATAAAAGGGGTCAATTTTCGATCCATGTTGCGAATTTAACGATTCCAAAAATGTTCTAACGTCAGAACACGAAAACAAAAGTTTGTTGTTACCTTAATTAAACAAAAATAATGTCTCTTTATACTTTGGCTGATTTCTCTAACGTTTTAATTGCGCACTCCTGTGTTTCAACAAAATTGGTGCAATAAGCCAAAACAATAGCTGGACGAACAACCGATGCAATTTTTAGAAAAGTCTTCCGGGAGCTCCCACGGCTTCGACCAGACATCGGACTTTAAACAATTCTGACCAAACATCGGATGCGGAAAATAGCTTCTCCTCCAAAAAAAGTAAACAGTGCTTGTGAAATGTTAAAAATTGTTGAAAAACAGTATTTACGCTTAGAACAGTCAACTTTAGCTGGTCGTTTTACATCGAAAACGCGCCGATATTTGATCTTTTACAACGTGCTAAAATAAAAAAAAAGTGTCTTTCTCTGCAGAAATACTTAAAATTATTAAAATTGACGTTATACGTCAAGTTCGGGGTGCCTGTATACCGCAGACAATTAAACGCTTTGCCCATCAAGACCAAAAAAAAATTAGATTCTGAAAGCAGAAGCCAAAAGAAAATGCAAAATTTTCAACTTTGAGGTTGTTTTGATGAATTCGGACTGAGAGCCGGCCAAAACACAATCAACTAACGGTTTATTGGTGGTTTTAATTCGTAAAAATAACAAAAACGCCACCTGCAAATCGACAAAGCAGGTGCAAACCTACAAAAATAATTTTTTTTTGTTGGCTAAATTTTGCACTTCATGCAGTCTGCATGCACAATGTCTGAATAAAACGAATCGTGTCTTAGTGTCGTAACCAAACAATGTTAACAACACAAATCAGAGAAAATTGACGATTGTTCCATCTTTCTTACAAAATTTTAAAACTGGCGGTTACTCCAAGCAACCCTGCAATGACTGCGTCAAAGACTTCAAAGTCATACGCCAAAGTGACCAGTGCCAACGCTATTGGATTGCAATTTAATGAACTGTCAGAACCTGCCAAGTTGAAAGAAGGTTAGAGTAATGGGTATTGAATATAGAGTATTGCAATTGATGAGAGTGCTGTATAAGGGGTAACATGTAACAGCCTTGCCTGCATAGTTAACGGATTTGCAGTTAATTAAGCAAAAATCACAAAAGCTATTTTGAGCCTTAACGGCAATCGGCAGCATGTGTTGCTCTCTCACAAAATCATTCAACTTACCACTAACCCACTGACAAAAATGTGAAATATTTTTTTCTGAAACATACGTGTCATCTCAGTTCTGTGCAGAGCAAACACAAACAAAAGCAAACTTGATTTTTCAAAAGAACTTCAAAAGCAAAATTCAAATTCTCTTCAAACGTTTTGGGCTCAATAGTGAGCCAAATCAAAAAAGACTGAACTTCGGCACTGGAAATTCATTGGAAAATCAAAAAGTTTAAAAAGAAACATCCGCGTTCAATGCTGGACATACGCAGAACACCACCCGAGAATGTATTTCCGGTGATCGCAACAACTAGATGTCCGCCCACTCTCAAAAAACCCGTATTAGGCTACTCCTGAACAAGATATATGTATCAGGTTAGTAAGGTCAGTCATGTTCACGATGATAGCAATGTTCGAATAACAGCTAAGTTTTGCTAAATTGAAAAAAACAAAAAAAACCTGATAAAAGCACAATTTTATTGTCTACAAACATTTTTAAACCAGTAGTGACCATAAATTATTCACAGCTTTCTGTCTGTGTGTCGGTTAATTCCACACTTTTAAAAAATGAACGCTCGCTCTCTGGGCTTTCAGCGCAATTTTGCGTTCAACGCTGTTTGGTTCGAATCGCGACATACAAAAAATAGATGAAAATATGTTAAAGTTGTGCTTTTTCTGTGTAATTTTTATATGTGCTGGAAAACACTTTCAGAAGATTTGGAAAGAATTTAAGCAAACTTTATAAACAGAAAGAAAAATAACGCGAGAAGGAAACACAAAAATGTATTATGACAACTTAAGTTTGATGCTCCAGATGTTGAAATAAATAAATAAATGTTCAAAAAAATTAAATTTTAATTAAATCCAGAACAGAGCATAATCAAACTTTTAAACTCTTTGAACCCGGAAACAACTCGCCGAACTTCCCTATCATCTTGTTTACACACATTCACATCTTTTGACGGCGCGTTATTTCGCTCTCGATCACATGTTCTCCTCTCAGTGAATTGCGAAAAAGAAACGCTTGCCACAGTATGAGCGATGACCATCGAGCTTACTAGCGACTCCAGCACGGAAAAGTCTGAAATGTGCAATTTTTTGTCTCCTTCCGTCTAACCGTAGCGGTCTGACAGTGAGAGCAAAGTGCATTTGGCAATGCACCAGTCGAAGAGTGTTCGTTGAAAGCGTTTGCAAAAGCTGAGCAGATTCCGAAATTAATTAGTCAGTAAAAAGAATACAGAAAGACCTTCATCCACGCAAAAAACAATCCCTTTTTAAATGAATGTAACTTTTGAAATAAATAATCATCCAAAGTGTTGTGCATTTGCGATCGGATCGACAGATGAAGCAATTTTGATTAAAATGTCGGGACTAGTGTACTATAGCCGACCAAGCGGTATTTCAGCCGTCCAGCAAAAAACTTTAACCGACCAGCATAAATCACCAAATTGTTTAACCGACCAATCTTTTGTATCGAAACTTTAACCGACCAAACCATATTGCGCTGGGCAAAAAAGTAGTTGGGGTTATAATGGGCGCTTACCAGCGCATTCTGCATTTCAACCGCGACTTTTCCACGGGTAGGTGAATCCTAAGATTTGTTTCACAAATTTTGTTTAAAAACATAAACCGTAAGTAAATAATCAAAAAAATAAACTCGGACTCAACCGAAAACGCTTAAACGACTTCACGCCTCCAGTGATCAAAAGTTGTAAACATTTACTTTTCTTACATTGGATTATATTATCGACATTGCGAATAAGACGCTGGTCAAACGAAATGTTTGAATTTTAGTCTTTGAAAAGGTCAGATTTAAATTCAAATTTCAACACTTTCGACACTTTCAGAGCTTTCGATGCTCTCATCCTTCCTCTCCGCTGTGCCCTTTCTTTGATAGGAAATGTTCCGATTGACGATTCGCACTTGTTACACCCTCTGGCTCATAGCAATCCAACTGTGCGTCGTCTGAATCCTACCCGAGATCTGAACGTTGTAGTTGGAATTTGCGTTCGAACGGAGGTTAATGTTGACTTTGAACGCACAAAACCAAATTTGTACATGATACCAAAAACAAAATTACCTTCGGGTATTCCGGATCACCAAACTGCCGTCTTCGACCATTTCCACGATTGGCACAGCTGCAACCACGACAACAGTTGCAAGAAATACGAGAGCAACAAAGTGTTAGGTGAGCATTTTTATTGAATGAATCAAGAAAGAAGAAGAAAACGTGACAAAGCCGATGATGGGAACATTAATCACGTTAACCACGTTAATGACAAACTCTGATGAAACTGCAGGTTCGTACAAAAATGAAATTAAATTAATGTACATTGAACAGAACAGGTTCACCGTTCCAACAAATAGACTCTCTGCCGCAAATGGGCGAACAATAGATCACAGCGCTGCACAGTAGCGCGCGACGACCGCGCGCTGACTCAGACAAAGTTCCCACGACGCGATCGCTCATCGTCGTCGACCTTCGATTGATGACGCATTTGCAAGGCATTTAATTAATAGCCTATCGATTATTTGTATAAACCTACTGCTTGTGTTTTAATACAGAGACGAGAGAATACAGAATAAGGGACAAAAAATAATCATGCAAAACAAGCAAATGGTTTGAGAATTCAGGATAGCTGAAACACGTCAAGGAGATGTGGTAACTGCAACAAAAAAATGTAGAACGAATAATCGACGAGAAAGAGTAAATAAAACAAAGCCTGACATTAAAATATTAGGCGTAGATTGGTAACAAAGCCACAATTACCTGTCAAAGCTGAGCAATTGTAGCCAAAGAAACAAAAATGACTTTCGCCGACTTCGACAAAAATGGTCTCGAAATGTTTATGAAAGCAGCAAAAACTGCCTAAAAACTAGAAAACTTCTAATGGGAAGTTGGAAAGTGGGTAGTGACCTGCGGCAGCTTCAGGCGTTCGGCTGATCAGCAGGTCAAGTCACCTAGAGCACCCAAAAGTACACAAAAACAATTTGTTCCTAAGGCCTTACTTGTTGTTATCAGTGATTCACAAGTGATCCAGGCAAAAAATAGATTTCTAGTTGTTGTTAGTAGTTGTGGTACGTTTCACAAAAAGTTGAACGACTTTTTGCAAAATTCAGTTTGCGGTCGTAATGCAATTCAAAGACAAAAGCGAATTTAAAAAAAATTGAATTTTGCGCTCTTTTCCAAATGAGTGTTCAGAAAGCGCATTGCTACGCACCCCAAAAATGCAGAAAATGTTAAGCAGATCATTTTTAGCCTGCTCTCTAGCGTGCGAAATTATTCGTATAACCAGAAACCTCAGATGACAAACCAAACCAGACCAAAAAATCACTTATTTTCGGTTCGGACTGTAGCGGTGGGTGTTCATGCCCAAAAATTTTTAAATTTCCCTGTTCAGCGAAGTAGATTTATTTGACTCTGTGCTCCGCCCTGCAAAAAAAAATCTTCAAGTAAACTAAAACTTGCATTGGAGTTTAACAAGCAACAATTCAAATAATTTTAGGTCCTGTGCGGATAGTAAAAAAACTAAACTTAAACCGCTGGAACATGACAAAAATTCCGCAGAAGCAACGCGTTTCAACGGATGAATATCGTGAATATCTCTGCAAACAAAATTAACTGATGAGTTTACAAACACTCAAGTTAAAAAACAAAATTAAACTTGACGAATCCAAATAGTTACTGAAAACAATTTGTACGCTTCTACAATAAACTGATAAGTTTACAGAAATCTGTATTTGGCAACAAATAAAAAGAATCAGACCGCAACTTCATATGATCCTGCGAATAAAAAAAAATGCATTAGTCAAGTAGATAATTTCCAACTCGCCCACAAAAGTTATAAACCAAGAAGTTTAATTCCCCGGGAGTTCAGATTCATCCGGAGAACCGTTTAATATTGAAATATCAAACAAACTCGTATTCAAAATTCAAAACATATCATAACAAAAAACAAAACAAAAAAAGAACAAACATATCGTTCAAGCGCAACTCTGAGCTCTTCTCTTATCGTTCAAGTTTACAGAGATTTGTCAATCTGCTTGCTACGTCTCAAAAGCATTCGATTACCACTTGTCCTGCAATGCGATAAACAAAGAATTGAATAAATTGGGATGATGAGAAGGCCCGGATAATGAACCATGCCGCTTGAACCAAAAAAAACCAATTTTTAACCTAAACAATCAGTTTAGAGCTCACTTATGATCGATTTCAATTGGACTACAATAGCAGTAAAGAGCTCGACCTCTGTTTTTCAAAAATTATAAATCAAGCACCTCAGATAGATGGTTCATTAACAAAAGATGCATTTTAACAAAACATATCGTTAAAGTGCAAACTGTGGGCTCTTTGCTTATCATGCGAACTCCAAATCAAGCAAATCATTCCTTCAAGTGTGCCAAAACGATGGAGTTCAAAAAATTAGATAAATTCAAATAGTGAGACACGTGTCTTCACAAAAACAAATAATTTACACGCAAGCTGTGGCTCTTCGCTTATCATGCGAACTCCAAATAACTACTGCAAACAAAATTTAGGCTCCTACAATGATGAGTTTAGAAAAATCTTTGTATTGCACATAGTTTGCAACAAAAAGGTGCACACGTAACTTCGTGCGAGTCATGCGAACCTCAGCAATGCAGATCATTTCCAGCTTGTCGTCTTTTGTCTTCAAAAATAAATGAAGTTCTAAACCAAGAACCTGAGATGAATAGCGAGCGGGTGCGGATAGGGAAGAAGGGCATTCAAAAATGAAACAAACTCGCAACTCGTAAGCCACGTGTTTGTGAATCAAAATTCTAAAATTAGCTCAATAACAACCAACCGTTAGTAATCAGTCTCATCTTCATCTCTCTCTGTTTCAATGGCGCGCATTTCCAGTTTGGGTACACTTCGCTCAACAACCATCGCATGAACCTAAAACAGGTTCCGCAACGATCGAAAAGACCAATTTTGTAACGAAAACAGAGTGTTTTCCTGGTCGCACATATGGAAGCCAAGGTCAACTCAACAATCGCGTTGAAAATCAAACCCGTCTGAGACAAAATTCAAAGCTATACGGTAGAGCAACGGAGCGGGGGCTCTGTCACCAAAGAATGGATTGTTTGTTGAGCGGATTAGCGCTGTCGCGAACATTGCAGACTCAACTGGATTAGCAGTTCGCAGCGCTTCCTTTGCGCTGAGAAGAGAGTTGCGAGATGACGCATAGGGACTAGGGAGGGGAGTGGAGACGAGGTTGAAAATGAGGTTAATAGTCTAGATCAATTCAAATACAATTGAATGAAAATTCAATCAGAAACTAAAGAGGAGTTTAGAAGAAACCATGAAGTGAACAGTGACGACATTCTTCAAAAAAATGTGAAAATTGAAAAAAAACAAAATCACAGTACGAATTTTACTTCAACAGTACAACTGAAACTACCAGAGCGTTAAAGGAAATCGATTAAAACTGATTTTTAAACAAAATTAAATGCTCTAAGAAATGTCTTATGTTGTCTTAACAATAACACAAACAAAAGCCAAAAATTAAAAAAACTAAACGTAGAGTTTAACCAAATCCAATTAACCGTAACCGAACCGTAACCGATCAGTGTTAGTATAGCGCCAAAATTAGTCAGATACTAAAAATCGTTTTTTAAATAATAAAAATTGTTAAAATTAAAAAAAGGTAAAATTCTAAGCTTATGAATTTATGGTGCAGAAAAAGTCAAAAATTAACATATTTATTCTCTCATTAAGTTTTTTTAAGATGATACTGTTAAACTGCGGAGCAGAACAACCGGGACGCCGGGACGAGCTGTCACGTAGCGGTTTAACTGCGTTCTACAAAAGTAAAATACCTGGCGGCAATGAGCTTTTCAACAAGATGACCAAAAATTTATTTTACTAAAGGCTTTCAACACTTTTGCAGTCGAATTGTTACATGTATTTTTGAGTCAGCTCCAACTGAATCGTATAAGCTCCTACTGACAGTGGATTAAGACGAATACAAGACAGCAGTAACAATTGGGCGGTGAAAAATTTAAATTAAAGCGCAAGTTTTAAATTAGATTTTTATAAAAAGTAGATTTTGAAACTGTTAATCTTTGGTCAAAGTGTCGTTTTAAACTGAGAATATTTCCTGAATAGAGTGCTTGCAGGACCAGAAAAGTCCAAGAAAAGAAAAGGACATCTTCGAGTGGAATTGCAGTAAAAGGTAAATGAAAACTCTGTTATGGGGCCAACAGATTAAACAAAACTCCAATCCACAAAAACTAGACGATACTCGAAGACACAAAACCGCTTTCTGGAATGACAAGGCTCAAGAATATGAATTACAAAAATTAGATTGTATTTAAACTGGCAATTTAGTGAAAAGGCTTAAATGCTCCATGGTCTCAGCCGCAATATTTGACAGAATCTTAGAAAACCGTCTAAACAAAGGAAAACAGCGTTCTGAGCTCCTTGTAGTGTACATTCAGGAAACAATAAATCGCCGATTCTCCTCCTTCGCTTCTTTGAATCAACTTGCTATTCAGTCCAATAATCCACAAAATCGTCTAGAAACGACAACCACCCACTGTGCGGGATGCTTTCTCCGTTCCGAACGCTTTTGTTCACCGGGTAGTAGAGCTCAAAGTAAATCGTATGGCGTAAAACTCCGTGCAAAAATATCGCGAGCAAAAAAAAAATTTGTAATTTACTTCTAACCCAGATTTAGAGATTATTCAGTACCGAAAGCATCTGAACTCATTTGCAAATACTGTATACGGGCAAAAAAAAATTCTGGTTGATTGTAAAACTGAGAACTACAAGTCTAAGTCTAAACGTGTTGCTGGTCTAATGACAAACACCAGACATTCTTGCTTTAACGGACTCATACATCGAACCGATCATTTGATGACAAAAAAATTAATTTATGAAATACCTAACCTTTGCCTCTGAAGATAAACACTCTAAAATTTAATATAGGCAGTAGTCATGACTTCTCTCCTGCAAAGAGACCACAAAGAATCAAATGACCACTTTTTGCGGGAAAAAA
>MQUG01001994.1:0-13873 GCA_007213375.1 Steinernema feltiae | reverse complement strand
AAAAATAATAAATTTTTAGATTTGAATAATTAGCAAACTAAATTGTAAAAATTATATTGTTTTGTGCTTTATCCAGTAAGTTGTAGAGCTTTTAGCAAAAATTAAAGTTGTTGATAAGTAATAAATTCACTGTCGTTCAAATGCGTTATACCGTACTGCTATGATTCGATAACACGATAATAACACCTGATCACACCTGCTGACGTGATGCTGGATATCTGCTTCATTGGTTTATTAATTTGATGACAATAATAATGAAATGTACTGAAGTGAAGAAATCAAAAATTCTTGCTCTTGCTCAAAACACGGACGCTGACGTGATGCTGGATATTTGGTTTATTTCTTTGATGACAACAATAATGAAATGTGGAATGTGTCGAAAAGTCAAAAAAATTTTATTTTTCCCCTTAACCTGACTTGTAGTAAAACTGATTACCGGTGTTTTTTACTATAAATTTATTCATTTATTCAGCAAGCGACTTTTTGCTAATGAAAAATTTCACAGAAAGATCAGAAGCAAACCATTTTCGATACTCGCAACGTCGAACTACAAAAATTATTCAAATTTTTGAGACGGCCTTCAAATGTCTCTTGCAGTTATAAAGACTTGAGCAAGAGTGCGCAAGAGTGAAAAAATGAAAGGCGCAAAAATCACTTGTAGTGAAGTGTTTTTTGCAAAAAAAATTTGATCAGATGACCTTCGTTGGTTAATTTCCTTACAAGTGTTTTAATTTAATTTAGTAAAATCCATACCGAAACCGCACGTCTCTAGTAAAGCAAGTTGGTTGGCGATCCATAAAAGAGCATTATGTTAATTGCTCATTTAAACAGGCCATTATACCGTGTGAGATATTCCGCGGCTCATAAGCTTTCATAAGCATTACAAAAAACTTAAAAACGTTAAAAAACCTGGAAATGCCACTCTTCGTTGGGCCCAATAGAAGAATAATAGAAGAATTGTAAACATTTTATAAGGATACTGTTGCCCATCGAAGAAAACAAAAATGATGCAGCATGAACGTTGCTCAAAAATACATTTGTGAGTCTCCGTGTGCTCACTTTTTGTTTGTTAGACGTAGTAGTAATGGTTTAGTTAAGCCTAAGCCGATGTTATGGTTTTGTTAGCTTTGATTTAAACTAGTCAGGTGAACACAGGCTGCAATTGCCGGATGCACTAAGTGAAACTAGCCACAATCGTTCTTGTAGAGATTGCAAATTATGAAAATTAAAGAAAGCGTTAAAACAAACGATTCAACGTTGAATTTGCTCAACGGAAACATGCAAAAATTAAATTTTTTCGAAAAAAAATATTTATATATCATTATATAATCCAAAAGGTATCAATATGCAATAAAAAAACTTCTTAGAACTTTTGCACGCCGTATGCGCAAGTTCATCAAAATGAAACTATTATTTGATCGCTTTAACGTTAAAATTCAGTTTGATAGTTGCACAATTGAAAATTAAAAATGCGTCAACCAGGGAACATTTGATTACTTCAAGAAATGAGTCACAAGGTCTGCTGCACCATGGTCCAATCAAATGTCCCTGGTTGACGCATTTTTAATTTTCAATTGTGCAACTATCAAACTGAATTTTAACGTTAAAGCGATCAAATAATAGTTTCATTTGATGAACTTGCGCATACGGCGTGCAAAGTTCTAAGAAGTTTTTTATTGCATATTGATACCTTTTGATTATATAATGATATATAAATATTTTTTCGAAAAATTTAATTTTTGCATGTTTCCGTTGAGCAAATTCAACGTTGAATCGTTTGTTTTAACGCTTTCTTAATTTTCATAATTTGCAATCTCTACAAGAACGATTGTGGCTAGTTTCACTTAGTGCATCCGGCAATTGCAGCCTGTGTTCACCTGACTAGTTTAAATCAAGCTAACAAACCATAACATCGGCTTAGGCTTAACTAAACCATTACTACTACGTCTAACAAACAAAAAGTGAGCACACGGAGACTCACAAATGTATTTTTGAGCAACGTTCATGCTGCCATCATTTTTGTTTTCTTCGATGGGCAACAGTATCCTTATAAAATGTTTACAATTCTTCTATTATTCTTCTATTGGGCCCAACGAAGAGTGGCATTTCCAGGTTTTTTAACGTTTTTAAGTTTTTTGTAATGCTTATGAAAGCTTATGAGCGCGGAATATCTCACACGGTATAATGGCCTGTTTAAATGAGCAATTAACATAATGCTCTTTTATGGATCGCCAACCAACTTGTTACTAGAGACGTGCGGTTTCGGTATGGATTTTACTAAATTAAATTAAAACACTTGTAAGGAAATTAACCAACGAAGGTCATCTGATCCAAATTTTTTTGCAAAAAAACACTTCACTACAAGTGATTTTGCGCCTTTCATTTTTTTCACTCTTGCGCACTCTTGCTCAAGTCTTATAACTGCAAGAGACATTTGAAGGCCGTCTCAAAAATTTGAATAATTTTTGTAGTTCGACGTTGCGAGTATCGAAAATGGTTTGCTTCTGATCTTTCTGTGAAATTTTTCATTAGCAAAAAGTCGCTTGCTGAATAAATGAATAAATTTATAGTAAAAAACACCGGTAATCAGTTTTACTACAAGTCAGGTTAAGGGAAAAGATAAAATTTTTTTGACTTTTTCGACACATTCCACATTTCATTATTGTTGTCATCAAAGAAATAAACCAAATATCCAGCATCACGTCAGCGTCCGTGTTTTGAGCAAGAGCAAGAATTTTTGATTTCTTCACTTCAGTACATTTCATTATTATTGTCATCAAATTAATAAACCAATGAAGCAGATATCCAGCATCACGTCAGCAGGTGTGATCAGGTGTTATTATCGTGTTATCGAATCATAGCAGTACGGTATAACGCATTTGAACGACAGTGAATTTATTACTTATCAACAACTTTAATTTTTGCTAAAAGCTCTACAACTTTACTGGATAAAGCACAAAACAATATAATTTTTTACAATTTAGTTTGCTAATTATTCAAAATCTAAAAATTGGTTTATTATATTTTTTATAGCTTGTGTCCACACCGTTTTATAGTTATCTTAGTAAGCTCTGCTCACAGTAATAGCCGGAATATAAATCAACGGTTTAAAATTTTAATTTTTTTCATTTTTGCATGCGCTTGTATGCTCAGCAAATTCATTAGAAGTTGAAGATAAATTGCTTTTTAATGCAATGCAAACACCAAAATTGTGAAAAATATTGTGAGTATTATTTTCACTCCAAGGACGAATTTTCAAATTTTTTCATTTCAATATAAGTTTCAAGTTCGAATTTAAATTTTTAAATTTAAAAATAAAAGTTTTTGTTACCGATTTTTATGTAACAACATGTACCTTGTCTGCTTTCTCAATATCATATTTTACTGTTGAACCGTTACAACAGTCACAATGAAAAAAGTTGTAAAAATTTCTCTTTCAATTCTCCTTTTTCGCAGCAACGTGGTCGCATTTTATGTACTGTTCTGCCGATCAGCAAAAATTTTTGCTTTAAAACGAGATGTGTAAGCATATTCAACGTGTTTGGTTATTTAACTGTTTTAAACTTTTAATTTTTCAATCTTTCAAGCAGATCAACAAAAATTATCGTAAAAATTATTGTTGGTTATTTAACTGTTAGATGTCCGAAACGTTTTTAATCATTTAGACGAGAGATGTGATTTTTGCACAGTGATCCGCAAAATTTTGTTTTTCTGCTTAATGACGGCTTGTGGGTATGTCTTAGACGGCGCGCATCTGTCTCACCACCGAGATGGTTTTTAAATTCATCAATTGAATCAGAAAATACAACAAAAAAAGCCATTTTCCTACTTATTGAATCATCATTGCTTCTCAAAAAACCACTTTAATTGCACGAATTGAGCATGCAGTTCGCAAGATTTCTTGTTGTTTTTGAAACATTTTTTTGCTCGGTTAATTGATTTTTTGACGATAGAGAGGATCCTTTTCGATTTGCTTACTCATTTTTCATTTTCGTTCTGCTATGTTTTTTCGCATAGTTATTAAAATCGCCCGGTCGCAAAAAAAAATTATATACACAATTCTGGCAACTAACGATCACATTGCATTTCCACGTGAGCATCAATTCCAATTTTTGTAAGCCATCAGGATGAATTACCATATTGTACTAAAATTGCTAGTCCTTTATACAAGTTAAATTTTTGAAAATGTACTTGATGATTGTATAATTACTAATTACTTAATTGCTCATTACAACTAATGAAAGCATTTTGTAATTAGATTTCGTATTTCGTATCACCTATCAATTTAAGGTTCCACAAATGTCTGATTTTTCTACAAAAGATAATTTTTTAAATTTTTGTTTATTTCCTTAAAACACACAAACAGGTTTAATCATAAAAAACATTTTTAGAAAAACATTGACGGCAATTGCAAAGTCAGGAAAAATTGAACGGAAAATTTCAATTTTAAATTTTCTTTTTTTTATTCATTATCGGCGGGCGCCATTCGGTGATCTTTTTATCTAATTTTATCTTATCTAATTTTAAAATCATTCGATCTAACGCATTTTCTATTCCGAAAAATCAAAAGAAACACGAATTTTGACTTGATGATGTCGCTACTGTTAGGCGACGCCTGTTGAGCGCGAGACGACTGAGTGCCTCACTAAAACCCCTGTTTGCATTAGCGTTACACACTCATAAAAGCACAAATAAAAAAATTCGCACGTGAAGCGAGCTGGCTTGTAGAGCTTGTGCAGTTTGTTCATAAGTTTTAATTTTTATATTTCTATTTTTGTGTCTGTTAACCATTAACCAATTAGAATTTCATTTTTTGCGCATGTTATCTAGTATATATAGCGCTCAACTATCAACGCTCCAACAGTTATGTACACTGTTTGCGCTAGGTATTAGCTGTTTGAAAATAACTAAAACAATTAAAAAAAATTTAAATATCCGTTTTTTACAACATATTTTTGCGGCTTTCATAAACGTTTTCAAACCTTTCAAAGTATCAGATCGATTAGAAATAAAAACGAAACTAAGCGAAGCGATAGGAGGGTGCAGCTTTTCGAAATAACACGGACTGACGATTAAAAAACAAGCTATGTATTTTTGCTCAAGCTATCTCCAGTACGCTGAATTGTTACTGTTATCGAATTGTTACATTGAAATTATCAATGAATCAGCGATAAATATTTACATTTTAATTCTGTTTGGACTTGAAACTTGATTTGAACTTGTACTGACGCTTCAATCAGCACAAAAAAGCTTTTTGATCTTTTTTTTTGTGGTTATTCTGAATACTGTTTACATAATTGTATCGTTTTTTGCATCTTAGAGTTGAACTAGCGAATCTAAATATCAAAATTAAAGTAAATTGTAATCTAATTTTTATATTTAAAATTATTTTGATAAAACTGCGTTCTTTATTTAGTCTTTTGGGTCTAAAGCATCATGTTGCACACACACACTACAATCAAATCAAACATCAACATGTAACATTTTCTTTTTTTGCTTATAGAAATTCTCGAGATCGCATGGTTCTTAATTTTTGAATGGAGGTCAATTTTTAATTTTTTTTCTATTTTTGTCTGTTTTTCAACTTTTATTTTGGTTCCAATTACATGTAAAATCAACTATTAGTTTGATTATATTGTGCCCAATTTTCATTTCATTGCAAATTTTCAAATTAAAAACTAGCTTTACATGCTTTAAATCAATTTTATTCTTGTGCTTAGTTACATTCAAATTATTTTAATTCCGAATTTATTGCTTCTGTAAAAATGAGAACAACGGTACAGAATTTATTTTTGTAATCTTGATTGCGCACCCACTTTAATCAATTAGAATATAATTTTTTACGCATGTTATCTGGTTTACTCTCAGGTACAGATGCTTGTACAGATCAACGAACGCTCCAACATGTATGTACACTGTTTGCGCTAGGCTCCCTAAAATAATTAAAACAATTTAAAATTTTCGATGTATCCGTTTTTTACGACACCAATTTTTGGTGTTGGATAGGTCAATATTTTTTTATGCGTTTTTCAGTTTTCCAGTTTGGAACAGCTTATAGTTTACTTGTATTATTTCAATTTTATTTACATTAAATTTTAATTTAATTCGTATTTGAAATCTTAAACTGATTTTATGATTCAAACGTCCAATTTGTGTTGTCATTTAATCAACATTTTTGGCATTTTGGTAACGTGAAGCGTTCAATTTGAATACTCGTTTTCAGAAAACAAATATGTATTTACGACTTGATTATTTTTTTTTGCAAATTCCCATTTTCCTCATTACAGAATGCTTTACGATAACAGGAGAACGATAACAGGAGCGTTTGTTAATGTTAATGTAATTTCACTGCTTTGCTTTTTTTCTTTTTGAAAATTGTGGGTGATCCCACACGCAAATAGATAATAACAACAAGAAGATAAAAAAACAGTTTTTTTGTTACTGATGTCATGTACTTTTTTGTGTGCTTTCTCGATACTACAAATTATAGAATACTGTTTAAGTGCAGTCACAATAAAAACAGTTGTATAAACTTCTTTTGAAAAATAATCACATTTAATGCTATTCTCTTCCTGAAGACGAGTACTAAAAATGAAATGTTCCATTTGTTTTGTTTTTCTTTTTTTCATTCAATTGATGCTCCATTTAAGGAAATTATTTTTGGTCTTCTTCTTTTACAATCAGAATTTTTACGTTAATTTTAATTTAATTTAATAATTTTTACATTGATTTTTTTTATCATTACATTGATCAAACTTTTAAACCCGAAATACATGCTCCTGAATCTTTGTTTGTCACTACAAGAGGCATTCATGAAACATTAATACAATGTGACCAAGAAAAAACAAAAAATACATATTTTTGCGAACACGCCGTTGCCTCTTACAGTTGCGTCTCCTGGTGTAAAGCTGCTGCCTGATGCTAATCGTTACATCAACTGCAATTTACTCGGTAATTCAAAATCTCGGTTAGTATCGAAATCGATCAAATTTTTGGAGCACTTTTCGGAGAACAAAGTCACAGTAAATTGACTTTAATTGTTACAGCAAATCGTGACGTTGTTGTTCTCTTGAATTTTCTCATGGATGTTCCATCTTTAGCATACAGCATGCGTTAATTGATCAACTTTTTCGTTTTCAAGCATTTCAAAGTTTCAGGTCGATTTGAAATAAAAACGAAGCTAATTGGAAACGACAGACGACGGTGACGAGCTTCTCGTAATACCCAGGACTGACGATTAATAAAACAAGCTATTTTTGCTCCCATCTCCATCAGACAGACTTGTTAATTAAAGCAATGAATCAAATTTTTAAACGGTTTAAACCGCTTTTTAACCGTTTTAAGCGCGTTTATAACCCGAGATTTGTTGATATTTTTTGTTTATAGGTCATTCTTCGCGAAAACGTACCTCATTCTTTCGGATTATACGGTCATTCCAGTTAGAAAAAAACGTGAAGTGTTCTTTTGTGTAAAAACTTTGTGAAGTGAAGTTTTTTGTTCTGAGAGCAATCTTTTTATTTTTATTTTTATTTTGATGAATTTTTTAAAACAACATTCAACAAATTTCTTTGCCGTCGCCAGATTACAGAATTACAGTGTTCTTGTGTCTTGTGTTCAGAAAGCTTAAGATTGATTAAGATTGATTTTAAGCTAACTTAAATTTGAATGGTGAATTGGACGGTGAGGAGCTTCTCGTAATAGCAATTACTGACGACACATTTGTTATTTTTTTGTTTCTAGGTCTTTTTTGCGAAAACATAGCTAAGGTTTTTTTGTAGGTTTTTTGTAAATCCTACAAAAATCCTATAATTTTTTATTTCATTTCAATTTCAACGATTTTCCGCCATATTGATCGTTCCTTTAACATGTGTCACCAGTGATGACTGTACATACCAAATTAAATTAAATTAAATCTTTCTATGGCTTTGCAGGAGCAGATTTTGGGTCACTGACAAACAAACAAAACCGGTAATTAAATCGTTTTAAGCGGCTTGTCATACACGTTTAAAACGGTAGCAAAAATTCATTAAATTTTTGCTGTCGAGATTACAAAACAACCTTACAAAACAGATTACAAAACAAAACAACCAAATACTTTTGTTTATTTAAATCATTTAAATTTTATTCGAAAAAACAGTTTTTCTAAACTATGCAAAAACAAAAAAAAGCCTTGAATTTTTGAACTTGAACGTTAATCATTTAAAATTTTTGCGAACGTGGTTCCCTTCACACGGGCAGATGTTTGCGCGCTCAACAGGCAACGCAAATCATAAAAATTTCCAGCTTACCGATCTACCGATTTTTTAATGAAAAAAAGAATTTTACTTTTTTAATAATTTTAGAACGAAGAATTTTATTGTTCGGACTTCGATTGGAAGGACGACCAATTTTTAAGACCAAAATATTTTATTTTTTTTGCATATGACGCACTTGGTTTGGCTTGGCGACGTTTGGTTTGGCGACGTGTTCAGTTTTACTAACTAGAACGTAGCAGGGATGTTAGTGGCGCAATTACTATTTTCATTTTTTAAAATAATAATTTTGTTTATTTGTTAGCAATTCGAATAGCCTAATTTTCGGTAATTTTGCAGCCATGTTAAAGACCAAAACAAATGTTGCAAAATTTTTGATTTGAAGGCACCAGAAAACAAATAAACAGAGCCAAATAAAGTATCAAAAATCTTTATACTTGAATTTGACTGTTTCAGTATATACAGTAATTTACAGTTACGGCAATTACCCTAACATCGATTAAACTGTTTGCATCCGTGAAAATGTGGAACAACGATACAGAATTTATTTTTGCAATCTTGATTACGGTTCCCTTTCAGATCGCTATGAAATATTTTTTGATCATAGAACAAATCAGCCAACAGCCGACCAAAGCGTAATGCGCACACGTCATGACAACTCGTCGTATTTTCTAGCTCATATATTTATCGAGTGTACATTTATTGTAATGAGAAACTTTAAATGACTTTCTTCGTCGTTGTCGGCCATTTGTACGTCGCCGTACAGGTATTAACATGAAAAGAAAACAATTTTTGATTAGCTGCTCGATGAATGCAAATGATCGGCTTTGACGGGTCAACTTGGGATAAAAATCAGAATCATAATTTTTGCAAAAAGATATATTACAATCGATCCATTTTAAACCTATAGTGGCTCTGAGTTTTTATTGAATTTTTTCAATTGTCACTTGATGACTTGTTAATTTATAAAACAATTTTTTTTAAATTATATCTGTTCTGGAAAATTAAGTTACAACAAACTAATGTTTTGAAAATTGTTGCTAATCACTGGAATCAGAAAAAATACAAATATTTATTCAATTTTATAAAATCTAATGTGAATTTTTGGTGTTTTTTTTTTCCTTTTGGAGTTTTTGCCTGCAACGCTTCCAGATAGGCGTAGCTCAAACTTTTTCAAATTTTTGACGTTCCTCTTCTAACTTCTAATTAAAATTTATTTCCATAACTAGAATTAAGGTTTCACATCGAATTTATTGAACAACGATACAGAATTTATTTTTGCAATCTTGATTACAGTTCCCTTTCGTAAAAATCATAAAATTTCCAACACCTACGTACCGTGATTGCGCCGTTTAAAGCTAAGTAAAATGACTGAACCAATTTTAAAAAATTTTAATAAAATTTTAAAATTGTCCGTTTTTGTAAGAAATTACAACGACAGCAATCTTTTGCAACAAGCAGCTGAAAATATTTAATTTTTTAAATATTGATTTTTGCTTATGACTCAAACGTCGCAGACCAGTTTGTGGTTGCCAATCCACGTAAAAATTTGGCATGCAGTCTAAAGTGTCATTTTTGCACACACAAATAGTTACAGCCAGGTTGAAGACCCTAACATCGATTAAATTCTTATTTTTCAATATCAGGCAGCCAGTTTTTAATTTTCAATTTTTGGCTTCAACAGTCCTTCGAGTTATAAAGTTATCTTCGAGTTATCTTTTGAACTTCTCAAACACGAATATGAACGCAGATCAACAAACAGTAAATTCATTTCTTTGTATGAAACTCCCGGCGTTTGCTTTTTTTTCACTTGCGAAATATCATTTCAACGTCGGAAAATGATTACTTCAGTCGCCTGCATCATCATTTAAATAAATTTTTGTTCGCTAAACTTTTTCTCTGATCTTTCAGCTCTTTTATTTTATAGCTTTCAGCAATTTTTTGGCATGTAAACGTGCGATTTTTGGGTTTTTTAGTAGTGCCATGCAGAGCTAAAGATGTTTTTTTTCTCTTTCAGGGCCTGATGTTTGTCTTTGCGCGCTCAACAGGCAACGCAAATCATTAAAAATTCCAACTTACCGATCTAACAATTTTTTACGAAAAAAATATGAATTTTATTGTCCGGATTCAATTCAGTTTTTCCAGTTTGGAACAGCTTATAGCTTATAGAACAACTTGCATTATTTCAATTTTGTTTACATCAAATTTTAATTTAATTCGTATTTGAAATCTTAATCTGATTTTATGGTTCAAACGTCCAACTTGTGGTGTCATTTAATCAACATTTTTGGCATTTTGGTAACGTGAAGCGTTCAATTTGCATACTCGTTTTCAGAAAACAAACATTTATCAATGTAAAGAATTCTACGACTTGATTATTTTTTTTTGCAAATTCCCATTTTTCTCATTACAGAATGCTTTACGATAACAGGAGCGTTTGTTAATGTTAATGTAATTTCACTGCTTTGCTTTTTTTTTTTTGAAAATTGTGGGTGATCCCACACGCAAATAGATAATAACAAGATAAAATTTGTTAGAACTTGACTAATCGAGGATAATCGAGGTAGCAGGGATGTTAGTGGCGCCATTACTATTTACCATTTCCATTACCATTTCATTTTTAAAATAATAATTTTGTTTATTTGTTAGCGATTCGAATAGCCTAATTTTCGGTAATTTTGTAGTCATATTAAAGACAAAATAAATGATTTGAAGGCCCATAAAAACAAATAAAAAGAGCCAAATAAAGTTTCAAAAATCTTTATCGTTGAACTTTATCGTTGAATCTAAATACAATATAGATCGTTACAATCGTCAATCAGGTTTAGTTTCAAAAATATTTATCCTTGAAATTGACTGTTTCAGTATGTACAGTAATGTACAGTCAGGGCGAATACCCTAACATCGATTAAACTGTTTTTGCCTTTTTTTGTGCCTCGAATCCTGAAGCCTGTACCTCGAATCCTGAAGCCACAGCCTATTTTAAGCTCTTTAGCGAATTGCTAACGGAATTTCAATTTTATAAATTCTTCTTTATTTTGAGTTTAAAGGAATTTAAAATTTTTTGCGTACTCACAGATTTCGATTACTTCCAAATATTTAAATTTCAGTTTATTATTTTTCTGTTATTTGAAGCTATTCTATTCTACATAATTCTTTTTGGTAATTCAAATTTAAATAACCGTAATTTATAGTAATTTAAGTAATACTCTCAAATTGTAAAGTTTAATTTTTTTTGCTGCTTAATTACTAGTTAAAAATAATTTTTCTATGAAAGAATATAGATCATACGCAGAGAACATCTGTTGAGTGCACTCTTTTATAGTTTTAAGCACTTTGTATTGAATTCAATATCGAAAAATAGCCGTATTTTCAGGTAGTTTCAATTGACACTAATACGCAGTTTGCAGTGATTTTTTTGTTGTATTTTTTAACCAATTATTCTCACTTTTCTTTGTTTTTTAGACCATGAAGGCCATTAATGTTCTCGAATTTAAGAACTCGTTTTTTTCTTTGAAATGCTCAAACTCGAATTTTATCTTTTTCAATTTGAAGAGTAGCAAAAGACAAAAATTGTCCATTTAAGGCCCGGTATTCGCCCAATTAATGTGGGGTTTGCGGTTATGGTCATTGATAAGCACAACTGTCATTTATTGTTTGCTCGTTCTTAATAGCAATTTCCAACTGCTCAATGGAAAAAAAATCATTAATAGGAAATACAGACTTGGTCTTCCCTTCCACAGTCAAATTAGCCGATTTATCACCATTCGTCTTTTCACAATTTAATTTTGTCAATTCACTTGGAACTGTTTGGTTATTTTGCACTGTTCACTTTGATTTAAAAGTTAGACCCTAGCATATTTTGAGGCGTGATCTGAAAAAAATTGTAATCTGTTTTTTACATTTAGAATTTTTGATTTTTTAGACGCTAAGAACGTAAATCAAACAAGGAACGTGTTTTTCTTTAGTTTTTTTAGGTCCGAACCACAAGCACAACAACCGAAGTTGTTCGGTTACTTCATAAAACAAAACATGAAAATGTAACTCAAATTTTTGGTTATTGAAATTCTCAGCAAAAAGTGAAACGGAGGCAGTGGAAATTGAATTTTTCTCGTTTTTAATCTTATTTTTGTGGCCGTGATTTATTTTTAAAATTTCTTGAGCGTTTCATGCCACATTTCCGGAACCAAAAATCATTTAAGCTCTATTTTCGCTTTAAGGGTATCATTAAATTCACAGCGAGTAAACTCGTACTCCTAGGTATACAGTGCTGAACAAAATTTTGACCCACCCCCATTATTTCGTGGTTTGGCCACAAAACAACGATGTATGACTATTCCAAAATTACGACGTGAAAGAGCGTTATCTAAAACGTAGGAAAATACGATTTTGCTAAGGTTACGCTGAAGATTTTGAAGAAAATAAAATCAAAAATCATTTTGACTCAACTCGCACATGAACAAAATTTTGGCCCATGGGGGACAATCTCACAAAAGTGCTCTCCAGATTTCATTCCAAGCACTAAAAACGGTTTTCTAACCATATTTGAACTAATAAAAGTGTTTATCTGGCAGTTGACCCGCTTCGAAAGCAAAATTTTGCGATTTTTTTCAAGTTGGCCTTTTTTCATCAAACTCGGACATTTTGTGGCAAAAACTTGACTTTTCTAGCGATTATCTCTTTAATTTTGTTAAGGCTGTATTAAGTAACCAGAATGAAAGCAAAAAAAGCGTTCTCTACCGAGAAACTGACTCGAAAATCGAAATCAAAAAACTCGAACTTGGCCAGGTTTTCAATTTCAGGCTCGAAACCACCAGGAAAAATTTATCTGGGCCAAAATGCACCGGAACCACGTTTTTCAGCGTGTTTAAAAACCGTAGGTACGTGTTCTCCTGTTTCAAAGTCATTGTTGCGAGTTGCGCAAGCTAAATGTTAGCGGTACTCAAAAAAGTCAACTGAAATTGACCAAATTTTCAATGATTTTCATAAACAACAGGCTCCTTGTTGCGATTAGTCCGTTTTTCTTTGGATTTCTATGGAATACGTTTTCAAACACGCTGAAAAACGTGGTTCCGGTGCATTTTGGCCCAGATAAATTTTTCCTGGTGGTTTCGAGCCTGAAATTGAAAACCTGGCCAAGTTCGAGTTTTTCGATTTCGATTTTTCGAGTCAGTTTCTCGGTAGAGAACGCTTTTTTGGCTTTCATTCTGGTTACTTAATGCAGCGTTACAAAATTAAAGAGATAATTGCTATCAAAAGCAAGTTTTTGCCACAAAATGTCCGATTTGGTGAAAAAAGGCCAACTTGACAAAAATCGCAAAATTTTGCTTTCGAAGCGGGCCAACTGCCAGATAAACACTTTTATTAGTTCAAATATGGTTAGAAAACCGTTTTTAGTGCTTGGAATGAAATCTGGAGAGCACTTTTGTTGAGATTGTCCCCCATGGGCCAAAATTTTGTTCATGTGCGAATTGAGTCAACATGATTTTTGATTTTATTTTCTTCAAAATCTTCCGCCTAACCTTAGCAAAATAGTATTTTCCTATGTTTTAGAGAACGCTCTTTTACGTCGTAATTTTGGAATAGTCATACATCGCTGTTTTGCGGCCAAACCACGAAAT
>MQUG01001993.1:0-13044 GCA_007213375.1 Steinernema feltiae | reverse complement strand
AATATCGTTTTCTTCTCAAATTGCTGTGGGCAAAGGAAATGAAGAAAAAGAAGTTGACATTCATGTGCCATTAAGCGGACAACGTTGTGCTGAAGCAAACGCCACTGCTAGTTCAATGAACCGTTTGTTATACTAAAAGGTCAAGATTCAATGCATTAAAATGCATTAAAACACAGTGCTCTTCGAGTGCTTAAACTGAGCTCAGAGCGCAGCCTGAAGCGCCCTACAAAGCGTCGCCAGGCGAAACGCCGACCATCACCAGATCTAAACTGAAAACTAATTTTCTTTTAGAACTGAACAAATGAAGTTAACCTGGTTGTGGTATCACAGCAACATAAAATTAGGCAGGTACTGCGCGTTGCTATGAGCCACACTCAGAATCAACCACAACACGTTATTGAAGGCCAACCGTAACTCAGAAACAACATCTGATCTCCTCGTTAATGTGCGTTAGCAGAGAACCCCGCAAAAGTGCCAAGTAACCAGCGCTAAACAGCAAAACAAGCCACTGCAAAACGACGCGGAAATGCCTACAACCGATAGCAGCTCTGTTCCAGCTCTCAACTGACACAAACACGCCGCCCGCTCAGCGTGACGAACCGTGAAATTGCTAGTTCACCGCCAAGACAATAGAAAATTCCTATTTCCAGCCCACTCAACGGCATTTGTATTTCTCGCAAACAGGCTGATCTTAAATTCATGTTTACATCCTCGGCGCAATCGTCACAGCGAGTGCGTCGGCGTTTTAAGTGAACGGCGAGAACCGTGAATTTCAGATGTTGCAATGAGAAACGAACCACTGGGAACGAATTTAATTATGAACACTGTGAGGGCATTTTTGCTGGGAATTTGGCTGGGAACGCGTCTGCGCACAACGCGTTAGTCCTGCGCATGACACGGTGAATTGTCGTTAGATGCAAAATGAGCAGAATTGTACTAGAGTACAATTCTGCTCATTTCGCGCCTGAATGCTGGAGTCAACAGAAACCAGCGTTCCGTACAAATTTGCGACCTTTTTTTAAAGGTTTGTAGATCAAAATCACGGAAAGTGCAACGTGTGAGACTCTTATCAGTGCCTATAATCGGATTAGCAATTATAGGCTTGAACTAAACGTGGTCTCGAGCTTCAGCGATAGGACAACAGTGGGGAGAGAAACAGCAAAAAACGCAGTTTTAATTTAACAAAAACAGTTTTCTTTGAATTTGGGCTATTTTTAGGTCCAGTACTGGTGTGTGAAGCTCTGTTCGTTGATAAATTTTTGATAAATTTCCAACGAACCAGAAAGCTCGTAATTAGTAAAGCGTAAATTGTGAAATCTATCCTATTTTTCTACTAAGGAGCTTGCTCAATGACTGTTTTCTTTAATAAAACGACACAGTGAAGAAAGAAACAACAAAAAGCGCAAAATCGTTGATAAACTGGCTCTGTAGACCAATTTCCAACTTAAATTGAACTGTTCAGCTGTTCGAATCGCGCAGTCACATCGATTTTTGCTAATAGACAATTAAATAAAACAATAAATTTGAAAAAATGGTTTAAATGAAAATGAAAAGCACACACACACGGACAAAATTACAGTTCTGGTTGGTTCTCAATCAATACACAATGCTTATCAGGAGTTGGCAATCGACAATTCTGAGACCAGAGAGCACGAGCCGGCTCGATTGTCAAAAATCCCATCGAGCCGAGCCACGAGCCGGCTCGCTGTTCAAAAATCAGAGCGAGCCGATGCACGAGCCGAGAGGCTCGAGCCGCTCATCGAGCCCGCCGGCTCGATTTCCGGCTTCTCTGTCTGAGACACACAGAACAGAATTCACATTGCCTTGTTTTTTGTCACGTAGATGCGTTATTGCAGTGCAGTGCGCGTAAAAACGTGCAACAAAACAAGAAAAATGTGAATTGAAACACATTCAATTAATGCGCATTGAAGGGCATTTGTTTGTCATCATCAGAGCATTGCTCTAATTCTGACCTTTAAGAAACCCTAAATTCTGGTCCTAAATGTCCTAAATTCTGGTATTAGCGTTGCAGCGAATGTACAAAAGCCTAAAAATCGAAAATGAAAATTGAAAAATAGAAGCTGGCAGATGGCTGAGATGGTGTCAGATCGCAGAAATCGAAAATTCTTCTTTTTTCTCTTTTTTTTTCTGGCTTTCGTCTTGAATAAATCCTGATTTTCAATGGTGTTTGCAGAAAAATGGTGTCATCTACCTGAAACAACATGCCCTTGTTATTACGAGGTGTTATTACAACTGTTGAGTGCAGTGAATAGTTCAGAAACGCTTGAAATAACCCAAAAATAATTTTTTATCACTTAAAAATTCAACTCTAATTTGTTTGATCAACGCTGAAAGTCCTAAATTCTGGTAAGCCGAAACTCCGGGATAAGAATGATATAAGTCATGTTTTAGACGTTTAGAAGTCGCAAAATTTCCGCTTTTAACCAATAAAAAAGCGATGCATCATTGCCACCGCACACGTCTAAACTACGCCGCGCGACCACTCAACGCGCTCTTCGAACAACATGAATAAATTCATTCGCGAATCGGTTTTTGCAGCTTCAAGTGGTAAACAATTTGGGGCTGAACTGATTTATGCATACTGCAGGCGGTTCACTACGTACAGACGCATTTTGAAAACCAACAATATTAGTTAGTTCATCTACGTTTTGGCCTTAAAGGTGGGCAAAAGGGCTTGGAAGTCAATTAGCGCATCATTAGAGAATATTTATGAGAAAAAGAAGAAAAACTTTGACATGACCTTTAGTCCAACTGATGCGCTTGGTCGCATGGCACAAGGTATACGTATTGGATGTTCTCACCTTTCTAAGAGGAAGGTGAGAACGGCATGTATGTTCTCAAAATTACACATTTGGGCCTCTACAACGGCATAACATGGGCTCAATTCACATAATTAGGGAAGCAAAGCTAAAATATATTGTTAAGAGGTACACACCCCCAAGATCGTGTACTGATCGAGGATAGATTGCCGTTTTCTAGGCTATTTACCGACTGGTTCACGTGATTTTGTGTTCCTAGCACCCTTGCTTGTCGCTTTTGTCACCCAAACGGCCACAATTCTGTGTTTCTATTGCTGGTATGGACCAACTGGAGCTCGCTGTAAACGTCATCGTAATAGGGCCGGAAATAGGCAGAAAACACATAATGCTAGCAAGTATCTAAAAAACTCAATGCTAGATATTCCATAGAGGTTCTCGAGTTCGTTGTTTTTGTCGATTTTCAACTTTTAAGAAAGACTTGATCTTTTTACCTTTACCTAGGACCTGTTTCGCTTCAAATGTCAATTTCATAACCGTTTTCAATAGCAGTTCAACGAACGATCGATTTTGTAAACCAAACGCCTTAAATTACCGTATCTCCTAGCCCATTGGTTCAAATGCAACACAACAGACGAGAAAAAGGACCAAACGACTCATAACAACCTAAGGTGACAAATTCACTATTAACCTATCTTGGATTTAGCACATCAGTCATATTTGTCATAGTCAACAGCAACCCATCTTGGGCAAGTTCACGCCAATCAGCAAACGCCAAGCAATAATATTTACGGAAATTAGATATAAAAAAGTGCAATTCAGCGTTTACAACGAGTTTACAACCTGTTTTTGTCAAGACAACTTACATCTCGCATATCAGTCAACAATTTTTAGAACGGACATACTCTTGCATACTCCAACGACGCTTACGTTTCTCCCTGATTTTCACCCCCGCTAAGGCCTAGGTGCTGCTGCAGGGTTTGCTTAGTGAATTTTGGCCAACAATTCAACATTTACGCTTTATCGAAGATGAACGGCCACCACGCTAGTTAATCCATATCAAGCATTGGTCGTCTTATTCGTTTTTGCGAAGCAAACTGTCATTAAGGACAAGTTCACGCTAATCAGCAATACTAGAACAATAATATTGACGTAGAATGGAAAAATACAGTGCATTGAAGCGATTACAACTGGAACATTGGAAGAATGAAGAAGATATGGCGAGGCCCAGAAAACGAGACTGCGACGCGTGGACTAAGCTGCCAGACATGAAATACCAAAACATCAGCAACGTGGCTGTATCCCAAACTACGATATAACAATAGATATCTTCACTTTTGGCACTCTTTGGCGTCAGAAACTCACGTTTCAAACAGGAATCTAGACTGTTTTAGTAAGAAACAAGACCCAAAAACATGATGCCATCCCGAATAAGCACATAAAAGCGAACAATATTACGTTTTGTCCTCAAAACGCGCTCGTCGAAAGCACGCGTTTAATTAGGTTATCAAGAAGAGCGCTTTGGAATTCAATAAAAACAACGACTGCCGACTACATGGCAAAAAGGGCTTGGAGGCGCAAAAGTGCAGGAATGAAGTCATCTCGGCGACCTAATTAAGAGCGAGAGCGCTTCCGCGTTAATCTAGAAGGGAGGTGCGAACAATTTGGTTTTAAAAAAAAGCGATCCTGCAGGCGTCCAGTCAGAGAGCATGTCTGCGGCTGTTTTATGCCAAAGTTTGCATAATGTGTTCAGTTGAATGCCCTCTGTCAGTTGCGGAAATGCGCGGCTAAATGATGCGGAATTGAAACGTCATTTTTAAGAACGTTGCTGTACTGCAGTGCGAAAGCACGATAAAGCGTATAATGGAACGAAAATGTGTTCGGCATAGACTAGGGCTCGGCAATCTAACTTGAAAATCACTCAACTACGGACGCGTCACCAAATGCCCATGTGTTTGTACGTATCACATAGTACTGTTAGGTATTCAGCCTGGTACTTAGCTCGGGCCCGTCATACGAAGCCTGGTTGCCTGGTAACCCAAAAAAAAACTAGGCAAAAAAAAGCCTATGCAGAGCCTAGCGTGCACCCTATGCTTAGATACTGTAATGTTATGTTGTTTGTTCATTTCGTGCCTAAATTTGAGTGATTTTTTGCTTTGATAACCGAGCCCCAGATTATACCCGTTGGGCAACTTTTGTATAGGATGCTGTAGTCAATGTTGTTTGTGTTCCGAAGGCCTAAAAATAGTTTGATAACAAATATCAATAATTTAGATTGAAGACCTTTTACTCGCTTTAAACTTTGTCGATTTCAGGTTCATTTAATGTATTTAAGTGTTATTGAAGACAGCTGAAAACTGGAATGATTTTCGAAACCATCCAAACTACCAGAAATGCAAACAAACACTCGTTTCCTTTATTTTGTGTGTTATCGACATCTCTTTTGTTTTTTAAACCGATTTTTTGATTGGCATCGTTTCTTTTGTGTTCTATTTTCAAATCGAGTGGTCGTCGTGTGAATTTCGAATGACGCGCGGACAGAGAAAACGCAGACAAACAAACTCCTTGTTGTTCTACTACTCCATTGTTCTACTCACTAATGAAGCTCATACTTTTAGCGATCCATCTAACCATTTAGAACTTCCTCTCTTAAGGTTCATGGAAGCACAGAATTGAGGCTGTTTTTTTTGCGTTTCTCGGCTGTTCAGCCTCATTTCTGTGTTTCCACGGCCATTCCACACCAATTCGGGGTCGCGAAGAACTCTCATGCCATCAGAATTACGTGAAAAGGCCCAAAAATGCTGGTTTGGATCAAACAAGCACAAACAGCTACAGTTGACAGCCGAGGGGCGCGCAATCATTTTGCTCCAGGACCCACCGTTTTCAAGCCTCCCCCTAAATTCCAGTGCTCACAAATTTTGGTCACCGCCAAACATTCCGTCGTCCCCGATATAGTCTGTATGCGAAATTTCACTTTGATAGGACAACAGTCGTCATTCATGACGGTGTCCCTTTAAGGTTCATTAAATGTTGTTCGATACATCAACTGGTCTCACCACGGCTATTTTCCCAAGATTGCCAGTTGTTCTCCTGGCGATAAAACATAAACCAAGTTTCAGCTCCATTACCCAAAACTGGAGGAAGATTAGACCTACTCAATAGATAGTAGCCGCTAGAGTATCCCGATACCGAAATACCGTAGACTCGAATCGGAATTGTCCAGTATCTGATGTGTCCTGACTGGTTCCTGCTCGCGCTGTCAAGAATCGTGACGATAGACAACTGGATGCTCTTCTTCATGGAGCTCCTGGTCTCGCTCATCGGCCACCTTCCATGTCAATTTAGTTAATAATCATTTGAGTCATTTAAACTACTTACATTCTCGCTCTCCATTTCCCACATCTAAACAATGAATCGTAAGATCTCATACATCTTCAATTATAAAGCATAAATGGGTTAGTCACTGTCTTTCACGTACTTGCCTTTTTCTAAGCTGTTTGTGGATTGTCGACGTAAAATTGGCGATGTTTTTTTGACTCTGTAATGAGTGACGACTCGAAATAGAGACCATTGTTTCTGAATGCTGAATTTGGGTTCAAAAGTTGATCTATTGTTAAATGCGCGCTTCTGCACTCAACTGTACTTGATTCTTGATTGTCCAAAGCAGCGCCCTCTGAGACTGAAAACATCCCGTTAACGAAGACTTTCCGCTATTTCAATTCAAAACTGTTAATTGGAAGTTTCTCCTCATTATGGAAAAAGTGTGATATGAGAATTTCCCTAATCCACATTTTACAGCTGTGCTATGTCGTTTGCTCGCGTATTCTACGGTCTTGGATTGCCTATTCTCACTTCTGTATCGACGTTGTTCTACTTGAGGATCCTGTTCGTAAGCACTAAAGGAGCAAAAATGAGTCGATAACAGCGATATTCAGATATTCATAACCATGCCGAAATACCGTAGACTCGAATGCTACCAGATCATGATTCAGATCGGCATCGTCCAGTGTCTAATGTGTCCTGGCTGGTTCCTTCTCGGGCTATCAAGAATCGTGCCGATAGACAACTGGATGCTCTTCTTCATGGAGCTCCTGGTCTCGTCAGCGAGAACTGAGATCCTTCTCAGTCTGGTTCTCGCCTTGAATAGGCTCAAAATCATGACTGGTCTACGATATCCAGATTGTGTTCATAAGATCCTCCTTGCGCTGTCTTGGACGTTTGGCGCATGCTATTTGGCCGTATTCATCAGTCCTCTGGCTGGCTATCAGATCGGCGATGCCAACTATCTGGCTACTTTCGACATGTCCTATCCTTGGAGCTACTTTCTGTTTAGGTTAGGCTCCTTTGAGATGCTCTCGGCAATTGCGGCCACTCTCATCGTTCACGTGATTCTGGTCACCACAATGGTAAAACAACGCCACAAGACCAAAATCACCGTCGCTGTCACGAAGGAAAAATCAATTTTCCTCTTTGCGTTCATAAAGTTTTCATGCGACGGTTCGCTGGCTGTAATCTATCACTTTGGGAGCCTCTTCCTGACTCTGGAATATTGGGTTGGGTTCGTTTTTGGTTTTGCCTATGTCTTCAACTACCTCCTGTTACCGCCACTCTGCTACTTGTTCCTCAACAGGTAGGAGGATGAGTAGGTGTTGCAATTGGATGAATTTGTGTTTAGGTCGCTGCGAGAAGACATTTTTGGCGTTTCCACTAGAGTCTTTGTTGTTTAACATCACTGCTCTCTTTATTCAGCCGCTAATAAAGTCATTTCTTGACTTCTTTATGACAGCTGCACACAGGTCAAGCAGCTATGCATGAATGCGCCGCATTCACAGAAACCGTTTAAATCAAAAACATCTGCGTTTTGATTTTGTTTCAGGCTCCCCAGATTCCAAGAGATTCCAAGCACAGAAAGCAACACCGCACACACAAATTGCCGCCACGTTGTTGACAGCGTGGCATTTATTGGCATTTAATGCGCCCGTTAAAGTGGAACTTAGCCGCAAGTGCGAAACCCGCACTCAGAGTTTGTTGACCTGCTGCGCACATTGTCATTTCCGCTCTATGCTCGAGTTCTTCTGAAGTAAACGGCAGGCGGCCGGCGAACGACAATCAAAACACTAATTGCAATCTCATTAAACTCGCCTTCGATGCCAATTTAGTTGCTAATCACCGCTTCAATTGAGTTCGAATTATAGTGTTTTCAAACTACTCATGCACGATAACAAATCAATCAAGGACAACTCAGTCGCCTTTTACGCGCGTGCCACTTTTTAAGCTTGTTTGTGAAGTATAGACGTGTTGCCTATTGTGGAAGAGCACCATCTAACTAGGGACTGTTGTTGAAGCGAAGTAAGATTAATGCCGGAAACTCTTTTTTTGTTAATGACGCTCACGGTGTTCCTCCATAGTTCATACTGACGCATTATGAATAAAAACAAAAGTGTCAAAATGTGTTATTTAGTTTTTGTCACGTCAAGTCAAGTAAGACTATTTTCCTCATTAGCATTTTACAGCTGTGCTATGTCGTTTGCTCGCGTATTCTACGGTCTTGGATTGCCTATTCTCACTTCTGTATCGACGTTGTTCTACTTGAGGATCCTGTTCGTAAGCACTAAAGGAGCAAAAATTGAGTCGATAACAGCGATATTCAGATATTCATAACCATGCCGAAATACCGTAGACTCGAATGCTACCAGATCATGATTCAGATCGGCATCGTCCAGTGTCTGATGTGTCCTGGCTGGTTCCTTCTCGGCTATCAAGGATTGTGCCGATAGACAACTGGATGCTCTTCTTCATGGAGCTCCTGGTCTCGTCAGCGAGAACTGAGATCCTTCTCAGTCTGGTTCTCGCCTTGAATAGGCTCAAAATCTTGACTGGTCGACAATATCCAGATTGTGTTCATAAGATCCTCCTTGCGCTGTCTTGGACGTTTGGCGCATGCTATTTGGCCGTATTCATCAGTCCTCTGGCTGGCTATCAGATCGGCGATGCCAACTATCTGGCTACTTTTGACATGTCCTATCCTTGGAGCTACGTGCTTTTCAGGGTCGGTTCTTTTGAGATGCTTTCGGCAACTGCGGCAACTCTCATCGTTCACGTGATTCTGGTCACCACAATGGTAAAACAACGTCACAAGACCAAAATCACCGTCGCTGTCACGAAGGAAAAATCAATTTTCCTCTTTGCGTTCATAAAATTTGCGTGCGACGGTTCGCTCGCTGTAATCTATCACTTTGGAAGCCTCTTCCTGCCGTTGGAATTTTGGGTTGGGTTCGTTTTGGGCTTTGCCTATGTTTTCAATTTCTTATTCCTGCCTCCACTTTGCTACATTCTGTTTAACAGGTAGACCATGCCTTAGTTGATGGTAAAACTTTGCTGAATGTGTTTTAGGTCGTTGAGAAGAGAGATTTTTGGCTTTTCGAAAGAGATTATTATTCATGCTGTCCCCATGTCTTGATTCATAAAAATTGAGTGAAAAACGATGCGAAGTGAACGAAAACGTCCAAAAGGAGGAGACGACACCGTGATCCGAGGAAGAGACTACCAGGATTGGAATTTTGGCACATGATCATCCTGAATAACCACCGGAACGCTCAAGAATGGCGTCCTTCCTGTTTCGAGACCTAACGCAAGCTCGCACATGCAATAGTTCCCGGATTAAACGATCTTTCGCCCTTCGCCCTTCAACGCAAACGTTGCAAGTTTGCAGCGACGCTGGTCTAACATGATCCTGTAAGAACACGCCCGTTCTGGTTTTGAAGGTGAAACGAACGAAGATCGCAATCTGCGCGTTCGACGGATTTCACCCAGATTGCAAAAACCAATTTCATCTTCCAAAAAATCACGTTTTCGTTTGCTGCGATGCGATTTCCCCTCAGGAAATTCAAATGTAAGTTAACTACCGTAGTCCTAATATCAATAATTTCTCAGCAATTTCAGCTTTTTTGAAAGAATTCAGATACGAAATCCTCTTAGTACTTGTATTGATTGTGCTGTTTACGAGTTTAACCGTCGGAGTGAGCGAAGCTTTCCGCAATCAGCCTGTCCTCAACGGCAAATTCCAAGCCTATCGCCGATTGGGGTCGATGGAACTTGCAGCATTGGAGAACACCTTGAGTGAAGATGTCAGCGATATGCTTGCAACCTGAGCCTGAGCGAATAGGTTACAATCATAAATGTAAATTTTAAAATTCTGTACAACTGATTGTTTAGATTAAGAAGGGTCGCTTTAGATTAATTTGCATTATTCGATGTAAAGAGCCAGTTTGCTGCTATTTACTGCGTCAATGCGTTCTGAGAATTCGATTAAATCCCACAAATTGACGATGATGAAATTTATGAGTGTTACTGATTATTGTAGTTTGAAAAATTGATTGTTTGTTGGCTCATAGTGGCGGCTATTCGCATCGTAATAAAATGAACTTTAAACGGACACCGCATTCCTCAGTAAAAGTGAACTTCAGATTTTTTTTTGAAATTTTGTCGTTATGTGACGGAGTGTGACCTCCGCGCCTCCCATGTCGTAAAGCAAACAGACGCGCGCCCTGTGACCCGATATATAAGCGCGTGTTATCGTCACTCGGGACCTTCGGACCCCGAGCGAGCATCCAATATAGTCGTCAGACTCTCCGCTCTCGGGTATCCAACACTCATCAAAGGGAAACCCACCTTAGAGCCACCGGAGGAATCTCTAATTCCTTACTATTATTTGGCCATCGCGACATCGATGGTGAATTTAGAATTATTGTAGGAATTGTATTGCACGTGTGTTCCTCGCGGTCTGAATTTACCCTAGAATAGCCGTTCGGTCAATAAAATTAAGTCCAAGTCGATCGGAAAGTCGTTAATTTTCATCGATTTTAAGGCTGCAATTCTGTGTTTCCATGACCTATTTTGACTGACGCTCGTGTCATCAAAATCACAAGAAAAGAACAAAAATCGACAGTTTCTGCAGACCGTAAAGCTGATGATTTCCGGGATATCATCGTAGCGACCCGAACAACGAGATTTAAACCCAAACATCAAAAATCTTGCTTCTGGCACTGTCAACCTCCCCCATAACCCCGTAACACCTTCAAGAATCGGTGCCTAAAATCAGCTTGCGTGTACATGTCCATCATACGCTTCGCCTCTAGTGATGAAGAGCCACAACTTTATTAGTCACCACAACCAAAAAGCGACCATTGATTACACAGTTGACACACCGCCACTCGCGGCGAACTGATGCTGTCGATGGTGATTCCTGGCCTTCTTATTCAAATCGTGTAGCACTGCACATAGAAAAATGGAGACTATTAGATAGAGCGTTGTGAGACCGCAAACAAGGCAAATCAGGGTTTGCACATCGTTCATTGCTGCAAATTATGGGATTTTGAGTTGATCGAAGAGAGAAACACCGCGCGAAACAAACAAACAAGCCAAAAACATATCGATTCGCGTAAAAACACAAAATTGCCGATCTGAAAAGCTCCTCAGATGGGTGTTGTTGTACGACGACGTCAGGAAGCAGACAATCCGAACACAACGCTTCCTGGAATTCAAAACAATAAGGACGCTATTGCCATCTCCGCACACTTCATATTCAAAAACAGAGATTTCTAATCAACAAAAATTGCTTCGACAAAGGTCATAGCCGTAATAAGAACATCAGAGAGCGTCTTGCCAGAAACAGCGACAGCCTAGTTCACAATTCCACGAAGAGAGCGCTCTCCGGTCTCTTCAAATTATTCTTTTCATCATTCGTCCAAGAATACGTTCAATTAAGGATTGGAACGTCGTAAACAATTGTCCATCCGTCCCCCTAGTCCGTTGAACGCTCGCGCTCTACAATTACTGACCGTGATTTTAATTGTCTGTTTTGTCGCCGCAGTCACGCCTAATGAGATAGCTTCTCTCTCAGATGTGTGCGCTCGATTTCTTGTAAAGGACAGCGGAGACCTGTTGTTGGCTTTTTTGTGATTTTTGAAAAAGAGCTGAAGAAGACGCAACAAAGATGCAATGTTGTTGTCGTGTCATAGCCGTGAAAAACAGCGACACATTCAACGGAGAATTGTGGCATCCAAGCCAAGAAATGGTCTTGTTTGTTTTTCTAATCCGAATGTTTCTGCTATCTTTGACTCTTTGGTTCAGAAACCAAATGGAAGGGAAAGGCTAGATTTTAAAAGAGAGGGTGTGTACGTACGTACGTCAGTTCTAACAGGAAATGCAAGTTCTGAGCTTGATTTAGCTTTTTTCTCATTCCACAACGAATAATACTCAAATCTGAGGTTCACAAGTTGTCGCAAATACTTTTTTACCCCTTGTAAAACACTTTGCGCCTCATTTTGTCCAATATTCCCTTCAAACATTGAAAAATGAAATTTTTATCAGTCCAATCCACTTTCGTAGCCGGATTCGTCGCCAGAATGAGCAGAAGCTGCCTGTTCAAATACAATTTCGCTATCAAAATCATCACACGCTTTATCATAATCAACAATTCGGCTTCCACTCCACGCGGCGAACAGTGGATTCAACCATATCAGCCACGGCACTGATTTCTTGTCGACGCTGCCTTTCCGCCTGCTCGGCTCTCAATTCAGCTGCCTTCTCTCTCATTACTGCTAAACGCCTGTACGCTGCTGATCTACCATCTTCAACAAAAAATTTACAGAATCGATAACAAAATCAACGAGAAAACAGTTTGCTGAGGCACGGTAAAAGACACTCAATCAATGAACAGTTTCATTTTTCAATGTTTGAAGGGAATATTTTGACAAAATGAGGCGCAAACTGTTTTACAAGGGGTAAAAAAGTATTTGCGACAACTTGTGAACCTCAGATTTGAGTATTATTCGTTGTGGAATGAGAAAAAGCCAAATCAAGCTCAGAACTTGCATTTCCTGTTAGAACTGGGACGTACGTACAAACACCGAACGTGCGAACTTTGCATTTCGAATGTGGAACGACAATAGAGATGGCACGGTTGGATGTAAAATCTGAAAATCTGAAAAAGAGTTGAAGTATTTTCAGAGATATGCCGAATTTCAGTTTTTATCCTGTAGGCCTTCAAGAGTGGATTCTTATTGTTTTAAGGCTCATAAGAATAGGGCGCTCACAAGCAAACGGATCTGAATGAGGACGTCAGTAATAGACCAACGACATCGAACGAGTGATAATGCTGTAGGCCTCAGGAGTGGATGGATCTACGGCATTCTTGTTGTTTTAAGGCTCTAACAATCGGCGCTAAAGAAAAGTCTGTATGTAATGGATGTCTGTAACGACAGCG
>MQUG01001991.1:0-12047 GCA_007213375.1 Steinernema feltiae | reverse complement strand
TGAAGCAATCGATTTTCCAACTACGTAATAAGTTCAATTTCAACCGACCTCATTCAGTTTTTGCTAGATCAACCTATGCAAGAAAATAGAAACTCATTATCTGATTTTCTTTAATTTTACAAATGAAGCTCGGCGAGTTATGCCTCGTTTGCTTTTAATTTTTTCTCGCTATTTTGCGTAAGTTCTGATTTTCATTGATTATATTCTTGGCGGCACTTCTCTAGGTAACTTATGCGTCGGCCCAAAGAGCGCGCTAAACAAACGTTTTTCAGCAGGGTGCCTTTTTTAATTGTATGGCACAAAACAATCAATTTTCAATCATTATTTCGCCTTTTCCGCGGTTTTTTTAAAGAATTTAGTGGTTTTGCAACTGACGTGAGTGTTCATAAAATTAAAAATTAAATGTTTAAAATACTTGTGATACTGGCCGCTGTTCCCAGGAAATTCGGTCAATGTGAACGCAAAGTCAACAACGGCGTCTCCCACTGCTTTTTGGTAAGAAACCACCAGCCCACGCTTCTCCAAAGGCTTCTTAGATCATGAGTTTTAATTTTTGTTCTTTTAAGTGGGCGTATTTTTAGAGGGAGAAACGTGGACATTTATTGACAAAAACATCTTGTTTTGCTCATGTAAGAGCTCAATTACAAGTACTTTACAAGTCGCCAGAATGCTTGTTAATTTGTTTTGATTGCCATGACCAGGTTCTTTTGGCGGCAAGCGCGCGCATTAGTTAATTTCTTTGACCTAAAATTTAATGATTAATTTTTTTTCCATTTCCCACACTAAAGTGTACCAATTGTTTTTTCCTAAACGTTTTCTGCTTAACATTTTCGATAGGTAAAAAGTTTATTTTATTTTTCGAAGAAATAGCAAGTTTGTTGTATCATAATTTTTGAGCGTATTTGATATTTTCCGCGTTTTGCATTGATACCAAGATTTTTGTGGCTATCTTGATCACGCTGTATAAGTACGCAAATGTTATTACAAATTGCTATTTTCTGCTTTAAAAATGAAATTTGAAAAAAACATCTTTTAAATATTTTTAAAGAGTCACCAATTTGCGTAACTGCCAAGAGACTTTTGGTGTTGCGTAGGCCCGTTTGGTTTTAGTTGTTTCAAGTTTGGCTCAATCTTTGACATAATCGTTTTTAAAAGCGAGTGTATTTTTGTTAATTAATTTTGTTAATTAATTAGCGTCTGTAATTTAGCAAAAGAAATAATTTAATAATAATTTAATTTAATTGCTTTATGTAAAAAATAAAAACGATTATAGCGAACCAGTATTTTTGAATGTCCCATCCACCGTTCTCTGACGTTGCTTAAAATTCTGCGAGTCGCGTCTAATCCTTCTAAGATTTTTAAATCTCAAATCAAATCAAATTAAATAAAATCAAATAAAAAATTAAAAAATTAAAAAAATTTGTTACGTTTTTGTATGTTAATTTTATGTTAAATGTTAATTTTTACCCATTTCTGCTTCAGTAAATTTAGAAAACATTTTTGCAAGAAATCAGAAGCGACAAATAGTCCAGTTCACAAGCCTAAAAGACAAACATGTAAATGCGTTAAAAGGGAGTTTAAAGGTGCTTCTTTGAAGAGATTTTCATGTTTAACGCATTTTAATCGCTTCAATAATCTATACCAGTTTCTTAATTATTTTGAAAAATTAAACGTGCCGTTAAATCTACAAAACGGACGCCCGTTTTAGCGCTAATTGGATGCTAAAATTTGCTCAACACATTTGGAAGATTCTGTTATACCACGGTCAGTACTCATTTAGCAATGTATTACGTAAAAAATAATTTTTAATTTTTAATATAATTTTGATTTTTGAGCTATTGTGCGGTGTTACTTTTGGCACACGTTCTGCGTATTTAAACCGATCGCGCGTGTAAAAAAGTTTTTTGAATTTGGCACTAATTTTAGAAAGAGTTTTAGAAAGATTTTAGAAAAAGATTGACATCATTTAATTCCGGCGTATTTTAATTTTTGAATACCAATATTGCAGTCTAGGCTTTTTTACAATTAATTGGTGACAATCTGGAGATCCAATTTTTGAAGAAGGGCACGGACTTTGAACGGGCGACCCGTGAATCCAGAATTACAACATACCAAATAATCAAGTAGCTTTTTTGAATTGCGAGAATTGCTACATTTTCATTAAAATTAAACTAACTTTTTTTCGCAGAGTTTTTAAATTTTGATTTTACTTCATTTTAGATCGCTTGGAAAATACGAACGCGCTGGAAGGTTAAACTCGCCAAGATCATCTGAAATCAACAATAGCAGTTCCAGCTAGATTAAATGGATGAATTTGGATTTCGGAAAAATAAAACAAAAATCAATTTTGCGTTTTTTTCTCTAGATATTCATAGTTTGCGTGTACAACTGCATCAAATCACAACCACTGTCCTTCATTCAAAAAGAATTCATTTTGAAATCATGTCCATGATGCTGAATAATAAACTAGAAGCAAGTCACTGTGGCGATCTCCATCCACTGTATTTATTATCTTATATAACTATGTAAATTGTAAGAAATTTGTGTCAAAGTTTGCAGGTTTGTATTTTGGCTATATAAAATACGTTTTATTATAAATAGTTAATTTAAAAGAAAACAAGAACGCATTTTTGATACAACTTTGATACGACAGCACAAACAGTACAAAATTGTACAAGACAGTAGAAACATGCAACCGGAATTTTCGAATTGAGTTCTTCTTCTGAAACTTCTGAAGCCACTTCTGAAATCATAAATATGCTAATAAAATTTAAAAAATTCAAACTTGATAATTAGTTTTACTTTTGCTGAGACACTGAGAAAAAAATTGATTTGTAATTCGTAGTCGTAACTCGTTTTAAGTAACGAACAATTTTATTATGTCAAGAAGCATTTTTGATAGTCTATTCGTTTTCATGTGTTATTAAATTCTTTTTTTTTAATTTATTTAAATTTAACACACATAAAAATAAAAATTTGTACCGAGCAAGAAAAGCCCCCTCATCATAATTTGCTATATGTAGGCGTTAGATTTAACGATTTTATCTGCTTTATCGTGTTTGTCTAAACAATTTTTCCTTTATTGTTTAAAAAAAGAGCTCTAATTTTTGGACATTATAAAAATCTCCCAGTCAAACTTTAGTCAAATCTGAAACTGATAACGATCAACGTTTTCTGTAAGTTTTTCTTCGCCGCCATAGTGTCAAGAAACATTTTTTATAAGCGAAGCGACCGTATATTCGATTTTATTTATCAGCGTTTTCATGTGTTTTTAAAATCTCGGTGTATAATTTAACACACATAATGGGCATTTTTGGGCATGATAGAAATCTCCCAGTCAAACGTTATAACTGAAAACGAATTATTCAATTATTCATCTTGCAAACAGTTCACAACACTAATCAATTTTAAAGCAAGCTCATTTTTTGAAATAATGATATAATTACAACGAAATGAAACCCTCCAGTCATATGGTTTGGATGCAAAATGCAATCGGACCAATAACGTTAGAAAACTTTGTAGTTGTAACTCGTTTAAAGTAACGAACAGCGCGGTCAGAGTAAAACAAATGAATTTATAATTTTAAATCAACGTTTTTTGTAAGTTTCTCGTCTCGCCACCATTGTGTCAAAAAGCAGTTTTGACAGGCGAAGCGACCGTACATATATTCGTTTTTATTTATCCACGTTTATAATTTAACAAACATAAAAAATAACAATTTGTGCAGCGCGACAAATCACCTTGTCGTAACTCGCTATTAGCGTCAGATTTAACGATTTTATCTGCTTTTTTGTGTTAGTCTAAACAATTTTTATTTTATTGTTCAAAAAATAGAGCTCTAATTTTTGGACATTACACTCCACTTAAAGTTTAGTCGAATCTGAAACTGATAACAATTTAGTCATCTTGTAGATAGTTCATAGATAGATAGATAAACATTCCCTTTTGAGCACACTCGACTGAGAATCTTGAATCTGCAAAGAATTTTTCTACATTTGCAAGCAAAACACATTTTTTTCGGCGTACGGTAAGTTCCGTTTATTTAATTTTTTGAAAGTTTCATTACAAACAATTTTCTGAGGAATTGTGACCGATTATTTAAATTTATGTGCTTGTTTTTTTTTTAGTTTTTTTTTAAATTACATATTGAGGAGCCAACACATTTCTAAAGATCTAGTTAAATTAATTATAAAATAATCCAAGCATAAAAACTCGGATGTTTTAAAAAATATCGAAAAAACGAGAAAATTGACTAAAAAAATTCAATTTTTGTGAACATTGCTCTAAAGCCTTATTAATGAATTTTTGTATTTAGTTTGGTACAGCCACAGAATCAATCAATCAAACATGCATTCATAGCTTGCATCTTCAAATTGCATGCCCAGTTCTTCAGGACTTCATTTTGAACACGATTTAGTTTCAGTTCCGTCCGGAGATTTTTCAAAATCGCATTTTCAGAACGAACATTTAATCAACTTTAGAAATTGTAGGCTGACAATGTGCTGTTCTTTGATAAGCGAAACGGTATTTTGCAAGCATCTTATTACGAACAAAAATAAAGACCAAATGGTTCAGTTGAATTCTGTTGTTTCTTGTATTCACAAATTTTTGGAGGCGCTCTTTCTCCTCATCAAATGAGAACACATAAATTCTGTCGTAGTCCATAGAAGAATTCTTTAATGTTATTCTTTAATGCAGTCGCATTTGTTACTTAAAAATTGAACTCAGGGTTCGCCGGTTAATTCATTTGTTTTTGAGTTTAGATGCGGTTTTCAAACATTTCGATGTTTCCTTTTTGGTGCTAAGTCGCGATTTTAGTCTAAAAATTTAAGTCAATACCGAATGTAAATTAACTAATATAATTTTATTTTCAATAATTTTTAAATAAATTTATAGCCTATTTGTCAGTTCTTTCGCAATACTTTTTTTATTTTAGACAATATTGGCAAAATTATGCGCTCTACGCATTCTACGCATAATTTCAATTTTTTGAATTGTACAGATTTCTCAGCATAGTTGATAACAGTTTTGTCAGATTGTTATTCCCGTTTAGATTGCATTTGGGTAATAATTAATGATTGTCGTTGTTTAAGTTTTTAATTATCAGCGCAGCATTTTGCGCCCAATCGTCTTTGATCGTTGTCTATCGTTGCCCAATCGTTGTCTCACATTTAATGTTTTATTTCTAAAGCAAATCAAATTTAAAATGCTGAAATGTATCACATTTTCAAGGTATTTTTTTTAATTAGTAATAATAATAATGAAATCATCCACAACCCTCAAAACCGTTGTGATCAAAATGCGAGTGATTTTTGCGAAGTGAACTTGTGAATTTACGAGTGATTTTTTCTCCAGGATTTTGCCATCTTAACATCACAAACAAAGATGTCCGGTTCGGGTTTCAGGTACTCGAAAGGTCAAGTCGGGTAAAAATCTAACTTTTTTTGACAATTCGACGCCGCTAACATCGAGAATATCAATTAAAATCAACAATTATCAATAAATTAATTTTTCTCTTAAACATTTTGATCTTTTTTGTTGCTTTATTGATTTTCCGTCACTTTCGTTTCCGTCACACGACAAATATTTTCAAAGGAGTATTTAACATGTTCTCGCGTATTCTCTTTTTTCACCTTTTTGAGCATTTTTTAAGCAAATGAAAACAGGTTAAAATTTTAAAATAAAATTTGTTTTGATTTAAAGGCAATTAGTCTTTCTTCTCTTCGGCCATCTCGCACTTGCAATCATCGCATTTGGTTGGATGCAGAAATTTAATTTTATTTATTTTATTTAACGCACTCACAATGAGCTGAAAATGAGCTCAAATCTGCCCTATTTTCTGTGAATATGATTTTGCTTGTTATTTAATTTTTAAATTATTTTAGTAATAAATTATATTTTTAATTATTAACCAACAACACGGAAACTTGACGTCAAAACCATCAATATTGAATTACTCAGAAGTTGATGATTTGTTACACATTGCGGCAGATGAAAATTTCGCTGATCAATTCGTTCATTCATGAATTTTAATTTTTAATTAAACCGATTTAATGAAAAACAAATGCGACTCGCCCACACGCTAGAACATCACAATAAAATTGAAAGATTGGGGGATTCACGCTGGAATTATTAATGTCTTCATTAATTATTATTAATTTTTAGTTTTTAATTAAATTAATGATTTCACGTTGTGCATTGATCATTTATTGGCTTGTGATTTTGTTGTCCAAGTGCAGCACGCACAAGAACAGCCTTTGTGTAGGATTGTAAGCAATCATTTTGAAGTTTTTCAGAAAATTTGATTTCATTAAATTTTTTAAACACTAAAATTTTTTAACAGTTTCAAATGCTCAGTTTTAAACGTGATACAATCTCCTGGCAACTAGAGCGCGAATGCCGCGCAGATTGATAATGTTCTATCGCGATGAAGCTCCTCGTTATTCTGGTTTCCTCCGTAAGTGCTAGAAGACGTCATCTGTGGTTATTGATTTTGTGCGCTCAGATACACGGTACACCTACCTCCCAATCAACTACGAAGGCACTGTTGAGAATGAATTTCGAGTGCATCACGTCGATGAGTACAGCTGGCAGGCGATCGAGAAGACTAAGATCGGATTCCAGGTTCATAACAAGAGGAGACGGAATGTTCTGTGCGCTCCTGAAGGAGATTTGTGAAGAAAACTAACGATGGTGTAATAGATTACATTCTGGGCATGACTGCAAAAGACGCCGTTACAACAATGGCAACAATCACGGGTAAATTTAATTTTTTGACCATAGAAGTTCCCAACATAACACAGAGACTCCTATTTCAAGACTGCTGGAAGACTGATTAAGCATTTACAGTGCGCATATCATGAAGTTTTACTAACGACCTTTTCGCGTCTTTTTTTTGTTCATTGTTTCTTGTATCGTTTGCCTTCATTCTGCCTGCATTTCTTCATTGAAATCAAAGTTGCGATTTTCATTCCCGTTGTTGTAGTCTTTGGTTGTTGATCAGCTGCGCGCTGTGCATTGATCATTCATTGGCTTTACGTCATTTGTGTGTTGTGATTGTTCAGGGACAGCACGCACTCCAATAGCCTGTGTGATGGAGTATAAGCTTGAGTAACTTATGTTTTTACGTCCATTTTTTTCATTTTTTGGTTGCGGTCTCTTGCATTCCTGCCTTGGCAGATCGTAAGTTTATTTTTTTAATTATATAATCAAACTTTGTGCTTGATTTTTGTCCTCAACGAACAATTCCGTATTTTTCTTTACGTTTTTTGTCGTTTTCTGGCCATCTATACAAGGATGGCCGCAATCAGATCTGGGGTACTTTTGTTCCGTACTGTTTCCAGAGCGCGTTTCAGCGACTCAGCGATTTGTCCCTGATAGCGCAGGTCTTCAGCTCCAAATTCCCCAAATTGCGTAGTCGGGAAGTTCAAATCGATCGAGTTTGAGGACAAAATGTCTTAGGTCGTGGAGGACGGTCTTGAATTTATGGGGGTTCGCCAACAGTGAGTCAAAAAACCGCTGTAACTTTTTGTCTTTTGATCCGATCTGCCTTCTTCTTTGATGGTCATCGGAGAGCCGCTGAGCCAAGTAGAACGAGTTATTACTCGTCCAAAAATTCCCAAAATTCCAAAAATCGCAATGCGAAGATGGCGACGAAGATGGAGATGCTGCTCAACAATTGCGCAAACTGCTGTCCCCTGCAGATGTGCGCGCGCGAGTTGATGGAACTAGGGCATCCTTGTTTTAGTTTATTTTTGCTGTTTGGTATCTCCACCTCCAAACTGTTGCAATCGTTGATTTCTATTGCTACCGTAGTTTCTGTTTTTCTGGTCATGTTTTTTAAATTTCAAAAGCATTCTCTGAACTCCCATAGAGATGACTATTTCCAGCTACCGTAGTCTAATCAATTCAGAGATGACGCCATTCATTCGTGTTTTGTTGTGTTTTTTTCGAGTCAAATCCATCATAGATGATCGCCTCTAATCTTGCACTCCTGAAATCCATAAATAAACCTCCTTCGTCTCATCAGACGCGTGTTTTCCCAACTCGGTCACATCATCTGCATGCCTGAACGAGTGCTTTTGCGTGGCCTTGCAAGGTGAACCACGCCGCCGCCACCGCTGACTAGCCACGTTTGGCGGCTGGTGAGAGTGTGAATTTCAAACAAAAAAAACGGCATGTGACGTCAAATACAAAAAAATAAATTAATAATCGCGTAGAGTTTTGTGACTCACCTAATTGACTTTTGGGCGCGTGTGTTGCGTGGGACAGACCGCCGTGCGCCGGCGCATTCTCCTTCTCATTTAACTGCGCTCACAATGCGTTAGTCAGCGGACGTGTGAGTCCGAAAATAGAGTGAATGAGGGGAAAACGCAAATTGAGGGCCTTTGGCCTCCTCTCGTGCGAGAATCCGGCTTGCTAGCCGCTAGACCAATCGGTCCACATTAAGCAATTATTGGACCGATTGTTTGCTGTTTTTTAATGTTTTAGACCAGTACCTGTCGCGAGATTTTCGTTTACGCGATTTACTTTTACAAAAAGAGCCACACGGGAGCCTCCGATGTGTATGGTCGCGCGCAAATTCAACTGGGATGGAGGCGCGCAATGTGGTTGAATCGCAAAAATCATAAAATACAATCCTGAGGAACCGCTTGCATCTCCACGGTGAGCAGTTTTGCTTCATTTCGTCCATTTCCCGCAGAATTATGACCATTTCTGTCAATTTAATGCTTTTACCAAGAAACGCCACGGTTTCCAGTCATTGCAAAAGCGACTTTAACAATCCAGCGCGCGTTATACGCCCACAGCCGACAGAACACGATTTTTCATTGAATCTCAGCCAAACGGCTACAATTCTGTTCTCCCAGGGACGAATTAGAGGTGGCGAGGAACCATTCTTGCTGCCTTTTCATGTCTTTTCATGTTTACAATTTTCGACCTTGAAATTGTTTTGACCTACGCGTCTAGACGTTTTGTATTCTCCGCAAGTGTAAAGTTTTAGATTCAATAGAACACTGTGTTATAGTATCGGTGACTGTGTGTTACATCGAAATTCCTTTACAAAAAGCGTTAACCCCTTTGATTTAACATTTTAATGCAGTCGTGCACGTCTTGCCGTCGTAATGTCCGCGTAATGCGAGTTCAAGGCTCGAAAGTTAAGCTTTGACTTTGTTTGCCTGTTAGGCTTTGACGAAAGCATCTTGGACATCCGAATACGAATAGGTTTGTTTTCCACCGCGTAATTACCGACCTTTGCGATTTAGATTTGAACACTGTGTTACAGGATTGTATAGCGTTCTAAACACCATATTATCTAACACGGTACGTGATAAATTCGAATAGAACAGGCACTGAAACCGTCACACAACCAAAGAATTTTGTCCTTTAGCGTTTCAACAATCGCACTCGGCATCTCAGAGCTGTTTTTGCATTTTCCACTTCTGAATACAAAGTTCCGTCATTTGCAGATCTCGTTTTGCCCTTCGCGTGAGTTAACTCATTCACATTCTACGCGTTCTTTGTTGTTGTAAAACAATTGGGGGTGCAGAAAAGGACGTTTAGAGTCCATGTGGTCGCGAATTGGTCTGTGGTTCTGCAAGAGCGCTTCATGACGTTAGATTTGGTGCTATTTCGGGCGGAAAACATGATTTATACAAGTAAAGATGCCTATTTTCATCCAAAATGACGTTGGAACGCAACGTAGTCTGTTCTATAAAACCGAAAAATTCAGTTCTTCACAGGCGTCAAACTCGTTTCGGTTGTTTACTGGTCAGCTGCGCTCCCTGTGCACCACGCGCGCAGAGACTAGCAATTCTCCTACGAGCGCGTTAAATCACCAAATGTGCTTTTATAGGCTACGCAGCACAGATTGCGAAATAGCGTTTTTTCTCTCTGAAATCACCTGCCTTCAGGGACACTCATTCCGACGCGTCGCATACACGATATCCGCGTAAATTACGACCATGAGTCACTCGTTTCCTTTTTCATCTTAACAAATCTCATTTATAAGCCGCGCAAACATTCTCAAAAATTCATCGTTTGTGACAGAAATAACGTTTCGCTTGTGAGCACGGGCTGTCGCTTCTGGAGCCACGGTGCTGAGCTCAAAGCGCCTAATGTTTTCCCTCTTTAAGGTCACTTTCGGCTTGTAAATGAGATTTTGTGAAAATCAAAAAAGCAATGAGAGATTTCATTTGGCACCACTGGATCAAAGTTTTCGATTTTAGGCTTCTTTTAGGGTCGTTTAATAGTGAGATGAGCATCATCCACATTTTCCTTAAATAGCTCTTCCCAAAAGCTCATTATAGGATGTTTTAAACAGCAACCACGTTCATTTTGAATCCAAAAACTGATTTTCAACATCCAGAATGCACGGGGGAGCTCAGTTTGAAAGAAGCGCTAAAGTCTAACAAACGGCGAGAAATTGGAGTGCTTAAATCTACGATATAATCCTGATAGCTCGCAGTGTTCCTCATTCCACTGCGAAAAAAACCAAAAAACCTAAATGTTCTAAATGTTCACAACGTTTTGCTACGTATTCCACCAAATTTCTCGCAAATCAGTGGAAAAGCGGCAAAATTATAAAGATTTTATGGAAAATCAAGACCAAATTGCTCCAATTTGTGCAAAAAAGAAATGTATTTGAGCGATAGTGCTTGCAAACAAGCGCATCTGAACCTGGTGAGCAATGCTGCGCTAACAGATTTGAATTCTACATCTCGTGGTGCTTAGAAAATGAACTAAGCGCGCCTTCGTCACGAGCTCCGCGTTGCGAATCTGCCGGATCTTACACGGTTTGCCTCGCGACATTCAAAATTAGCGCACAGCAAAGGTCAAACAAGTGCTCACAGGTTTTTGGTGAATTTGAATTTCTGAATGTTCCAAATTAAATGACAACAAAAACACGACTTTTAGTTGTTTTTGTCCTTCCTTTCTGGAGTCTGACGCTTTGTCGTGACGTCGGAGGGTCGCAGTCACTCCTAAAACTGCACAAACAGCGCTTCGTCTAAATAAAGCGATAATTGAACAAATAAACTCATTCACTCGACCCTCGCAAATGCCGCTCGCGACCTTTCGTTCCAACTCGTTGTTTTCGCTAAATTCCGATGACTAAGACGCCTCGTTTCACCTTTAAAACCCCCAGAAACGGTTGTACCATAATTTGCATGACTCAATCCCTCGCATTCCGCGTGCTTGACGCCCGCCTTTTGCCACGAGTGGGGCGGGTCCTGCGACGATTGTACTCGTTGTGGGTGAGTTACGACGAAGACGGCTGCCGACCGGCATCTTCGTCTTTACGGTAGAAGACCGCCGCCCCACTGATGAATTCCGCTTAAGGGGGTGTGATCCTTCAGGGCGTGCCTGCGCGTCTCACCACGAAAACAACGCAATTCGTTCATTCATTGCAGATTGCGTGTCGTTGGAAGAGAATGAAGTGTTTCGTTGCCCTCTCCCTCATCTCGTCACTTCTCTCCTTCTCTGTCCTCGCAGCTCAGCATGTCGAGACCATCGGTAAGGGATGGGATTACGGTAGAAAGCGGAAGACAGTTTTTCATATCTTTGTTTTATAAGCACATTATAAAAACTCTAAATTTGGTGCCTTTGTGGTAAATTGGTAGTGTTACAGATTGTCAAACAAGAGGCCACGAGATCAAATCCTCTTCAACCTTTAATTTTTTGTTTTGCTTTCAGATTCCTGTTCAACTGATCTACAAGCCCATGGTGGAGCGCAAAAGTACCGTACCCTTCTCACACGTCGCTCAGTAGCGTGTACGGTAACCGTGACGTCGAATTCGGAGAACGCGATCAAGTGGACTTTTACAATTTGAGAAAAGCGTGCGATCTGAAGCCGGAGAGCGTTGTCGTGAGTACAGTACACCGCAGCCCAGTCCCTGACGCTCAAAATTGTAGATTCTGGAAGAAAACAGCGACCCAGTGTTCATGTGTGACAGCGAATTGGCGGTTTTCTTGTCCGATCATCCCAAAATCGTCATTCAGTACTTTACCTCGACTGGATCGAGTTTGAAGTCAGCGAGATGCGCAATCAG
>MQUG01001990.1:0-11534 GCA_007213375.1 Steinernema feltiae | reverse complement strand
CTTGTAATTGGATTGCACGCAGTTTACGTCAGTTTGTAGCGGAAGTAGAACTGTGGACGGTAACCGTTAAGGAACGGAGTATGACGACCACCTTCTTCTTTAGAAAGTACATATACTTCTGCGTCGAATTTAGTGTGCGGCTTGATTGTACCTGGTTTAGCAAGTACTTGACCACGTTGTACGTCTTCACGCTTAGTACCACGTAAAAGAACACCACAGTTCTCGCCCGCACGACCTTCGTCAAGAAGTTTACGGAACATTTCTACGCCAGTTACAGTTGTTTTAACTGTATCTTTGATACCAACGATTTCAACTTCTTCGCCGACTTTAACGATACCAGATTCTACACGACCTGTTACCACTGTACCACGACCAGAAATAGAGAATACATCTTCGATTGGCATCAAGAATGCTTTATCGATAGCACGTTCTGGTTCTGGAATATAAGAGTCAAGCGCTTCAACAAGTGAAAGTACAGCTGATTCGCCATATTGACCAGCATCACCATTAAGTGCAGCAAGTGCTGAACCACGGATGATAGGAGTGTCATCACCTGGGAAGTCATAAGTAGAAAGAAGTTCACGAACTTCCATTTCTACTAATTCAAGTAATTCTTCATCATCAACAAGGTCACACTTGTTAAGGAATACAAGAATATAAGGTACACCTACTTGGCGAGAAAGAAGGATGTGTTCACGAGTTTGTGGCATTGGACCATCAGTCGCAGCACATACAAGGATCGCACCGTCCATCTGAGCAGCACCAGTGATCATGTTTTTAACATAATCGGCGTGACCTGGGCAGTCTACGTGAGCGTAGTGACGAATTGGAGAATCGTATTCTACGTGTGAAGTATTAATTGTAATACCACGTGCTTTTTCTTCTGGTGCAGAATCGATTGCTGCGTAGTCTTTAGCTTCACCGCCGTAAGTTTTTGCACAAATTGTTGCAATTGCAGCAGTTAAAGTTGTTTTACCATGGTCGACGTGACCAATTGTACCCACGTTTACGTGTGGCTTATTACGTTCAAACTTAGCCTTAGCCATGAGAGCTTCCTTTTTAAACTACTCATGCAGGGTCACTGCATGAGCACTTGGTTTTTAACTATGAATTAGTTTGGGCTTATAGTAATCGAAAGATTACTCGTCGTCACCTTTTTTACCGCCAGACTGGAATTTAGAAATGATGCCTTCAGCCACGTTACGTGGAGTTTCAGCATATTTAGCAAATTCCATAGAAATATGTCGCACGACCTTGAGACATAGAACGCATTTGAGTCGCGTAACCAAACATCTCAGCAAGTGGAACTTCAGCACGAATTGCTTTAGTACCGCCAGGTAAGTCGTCCATACCCTGAACCATACCACGACGACGGTTTAAGTCACCCATGATATCGCCCATGTAGTCTTCTGGAGTTTCTACTTCAACTTTCATGATTGGTTCAAGCAAGATAGGATCTGCTTTCATGAAACCATCACGGAATGCGTAAGAACCTGCCATTTTGAACGATAATTCGTCAGAATCGACATCATGGTAAGAACCATCAAATAATGTCGCTTTGATACCCACAACAGGGTAACCAGCCAATACACCATTCTTCATACGTTCTTGAATACCTTTGTCAACCGCACCGAAGAATTCTTTAGGTACTACACCACCTACAACTTCTTCAGCGAATTGGTATTCTTTACCAGCTTCTTCAACATCCATAGGCTCTAAACGAACATATACATGACCGAATTTACCTTTACCACCTGTTTGACGTACGAATTTACCTTCTTGCTCAACACTCTTTTTGATTGTTTCGCGGTAAGCAACCATTGGTTTACCAATGTTCGCTTCAACGTTAAATTCACGCTTCATACGGTCAACAAGGATGTCAAGGTGAAGCTCACCCATACCCGCAATAATCGTTTGACAGATTCTTCGTCTGTGCGTACACGGAACGATGGATCTTCTTTAGCCAAACGACCAAGAGCGATAGACATTTTTTCTTGGTCAGCCTTAGTTTTAGGCTCAACAGCAAGAGAAATTACTGGCTCTGGGAATTCCATACGCTCTAGTGTAATGATGTTTTTCTCATCACAAAGCGTATCACCAGTTGTTACGTCTTTAAGCCTACACATGCAGCGATGTCACCAGCGCGAATTTCTTCAACGTCTTGACGATCATTTGCGTGCATTTGTACGATACGGCCAATACGTTCACGTTTAGACTTAACTGGGTTTATATACTGGGTCGCCTTGTTTAAGAACACCAGAATAAACACGTACGAAAGTCAAGTTACCTACGAACTTATCGTTCATGATTTTGAACGCTAATGCAGAGAACGGCGCTTCATCAGATGCTTCACGAATCGCTTTAGTTTCAGCTTTGTCGTCAAGAATACCTTCGATAGGCTTAACTTCTGTAGGCGATGGTAAGAATTCAATTACAGCATCCAACATACGTTGAACACCTTTGTTTTGAATGCTGTACCACAAAGCATTGGTTGGATTTCGCCAGCCAAAGTTTGCGTACGAATACCTGCACGATGTCTTCTTTAGAAAGATCACCTTCTTCTAGGTATTTGTCCATCAACTCTTCAGATGCTTCTGCAGCAGCTTCAACCATATTGGTGCGCCATTCTTCAGCAGATGCTTGAAGATCAGCAGGAATATCACCATATTCGAACTGCATACCTTGAGAAGCTTCATCCCAAATGATTGCTTTCATTTCGATCAGGTCAACAACACCTTGGAAATTTTCTTCAGCACCAATTGGAATCACTACAGGTACAGGATGAGCACCTAAACGAGTACGCATTTGTTCAACAACACGGAAGAAGTTTGCACCAGTACGGTCCATCTTGTTCACGAATGCTAAACGAGGCACTTTATATTTATTTGCTTGACGCCATACAGTTTCTGACTGAGGTTGAACACCACCTACAGCACAGTAAACCATGCACGCACCGTCAAGAACACGCATAGAACGTTCAACTTCGATTGTGAAGTCTACGTGTCCCGGTGTATCAATTACGTTGATACGGTGTTCAGGGAACTGCTTGCCCATACCAGACCAGAAACAAGTCGTAGCAGCTGAAGTGATTGTAATACCACGTTCTTGCTCTTGTTCCATCCAGTCCATTGTTGCTGCACCGTCATGTACTTCACCAATTTTGTGAGATACACCTGTGTAGAACAAAATACGTTCAGTAGTTGTAGTTTTACCGGCATCAATGTGCGCAGAAATACCAATGTTACGATAACGAGAAATTGGGGTTTGACGAGCCATGATTTCTTGCATTCCTAAATTTTGTTGTTTAAAACAGGACGCATCAATGAAGCATTGATGCGTACGGATACTCGATACGTAATGGGCAACTTAAATACCCGCAAATCCCCACTTTGGTAGAGGGCGATGTTAAATCGTGCTGCAGTACGCATGAGTATTCTCCTGATTAGGGACTGTTTTAGCCGCTTAGAAGCGGTAGTGAGAGAAGGCTTTGTTAGCTTCAGCCATACGGTGCACATCTTCACGTTTTTTGATCGCTGCGCCTTTACCTTCAGCTGCATCAAGCAACTCACCAGCAAGACGTAACGCCATAGTTTTTTCAGAACGCTTAGCAGCAGCATCTACCAACCAACGCATAGCTAGGGCAGTACGACGGGATGGGCGTACTTCCATAGGTACCTGATAAGTAGCACCACCAACACGGCGTGCTTTTACTTCGACCATAGGACGAACTTTTTCAAGAGTAGTCTCGAAAAATTCAACTGGGTCTACTTTATTTTTTTCTTGAACGCGGTCTAAAGCACCGTAAACGATACTTTCAGCAATAGACTTTTTACCATCTTGCATTACGTGGTTCATGAATTTAGCGATTGTTTGGCTACTGAACTTAGGATCCGGAAGGATTTCACGAGCAGCGACTACGCGACGTCTTGGCATTTTAATCTACCTATAAATATGACACTTCAGGTTTATCCAGCATCAGCACAAAGTGTCGTGTGCTATTCGCTGGCCTTACTACACGTCGCTTGAATTTCACAAAATTAATGCAGAAATCAGACAAGCGAGACGATAAAGGATTGCGGCTCTATATTCTTAAGAAGCTAATCTTTAAAAGATTATTTCTTAGGACGTTTAGTACCGTATTTTGAACGAGACTGGTTACGATCTTTAACACCAGCACAGTCCAAAGAACCACGAACGGTATGGTAACGTACACCTGGTAAGTCTTTAACACGACCACCACGGATAAGAACAACACTGTGCTCCTGTAGGTTATGGCCTTCACCACCGATATAGCTAGAAACTTCGAAACCTGAAGTTAAGCGAACACGGCAAACTTTACGCATTGCTGAGTTAGGTTTTTTAGGTGTAGTTGTATAAACACGTGTACAAACACCACGACGTTGTGGACAAGCCTTCAACGCAGGAACTTTTGATTTTTCAATCAAAGTTGTGCGACCCTTACGGATCAACTGATTTGTTGTTGCCATATGGCAATTCTCCCGTTAATAAAAAGCCTCAAAAAATTACCACTTTTTGAGGGCATGCAATTGTAAGCCAAGAAGTAAAAATGGTCAACATTCAACATGGTGTCAAATATTGACCATTTCAAGCTTTGGCTAAATGAATGATTCAACTTACTCAGGCTTACTTTCTGATTTTGTTTCAGTAGCTTCTTGCGTTTTTTCAGACGCTTTTACCGTATTTTCTGTAGTCGCTTTGGCTTTTACCGGGGTACGCTTTTTTGTTACAGTTTTTGCAGTTGTCGATGTTTTCGCCACATCAGTTACTTTCGCTGTAGTGGTCTCCACTGCTGCGACTTTCTTTTGCGCGGTACGTCGTGGCTTTACGGGTGTCGCTTTGTCTTGCTGTTGAGTCGCATGTTTATCTTCAATGTGCGTTTCAGCCAGTTTTTGAATCCCCTGCTCAACTTTTTGCTCAGCATTGGATTCTTCAACAGCTTCACTGGTTTTTTCCTTCACTTCAACATGAGTAATTGCTTCATTTTCAACCTGAGGCTCGACTTTCTCTGCAAGCTTTTCTGCTTTGCTGTCTTCTAAAAGCAAGGGATGCGCGTTTGAGATCAATTGACTAAATTTTTCATAAGCATCTAATACATCAATTTTTTCATCAGAATGCTGTAGCAGATATTGCCTTGCGCCAGAAAATACGATTTGAGCTTTATCGGTTGCATCATCGACCAGTTTCCAGCTATATGCAGCACTGATGCTCATCGTGGCTAAGGGGGTGAGTCGTGTCAACAGACTAAAATGTGGAAGATTATTCATCCATGGCAACTTAAATGTACCATCCTCATTTGCCACCCATTTTTTTAACAGCTCTATATCATTGCTTGAACCTAATAGCTGTTGCAATTGGCTCACATTATGGGTTTGCAACACCCCTGCAAAAGTTCGTATTGCCGCCATCAATGCGTGTTTTTCAGCAACAGTGCCTAGATCAATTTGTTTAAAAATGTATTCAACAACAGCATGATCTTTTGCATTCAACTCAAAACCATGCGCTCGCCCAGTGTGATAAACACTTCGGAGTGCTAAAGCCAGTGAACTTGGTACATCAATAACTGCGCCTAAGCCACCAAACGCACCAGTAACCGTACCTTGAATTGCAGCAATAATTTTATTCTGATTCGCCAGCGCCATACTGATCCGTTGTGAACGTTCAGGATCCTTGGCCAATTCTGCCAAGCTTTTTGCACCCACTTCTTTTAGAACAGCATCTACAGAAGTCAGTTCTGAAACAAATTCATTGAGCTTATCAAAAATAAAATCAGACAATTTATCGTTTAAATCTGGTGAAATAAACGAAGCGACATTATTGATTTTTTTATAATGTTTCCCCAAAAGCTGCCCGGTTACATTGGGTAAATGTTCCGTAGCATTTGTTGAGGATTTTCATATTGTTTACGTTCAAAAGCACTTTTTTCTTGAGCAGTACCTTGTACAACGGATTCATCTTTAGGACTGTGGCTCAATTTACTCACCGTACCAGGAGCAACATGATTGATCACACTTAAGCCTGTTTCGCTTAGCTTTTTGGCCACGCCAAAAGCATTTGAAATAAATCCGCCTGATTGTTTTTTATTAGAATTTGCCATGTGCACCCTCGTAACTGTGGTTTTTCAAACACTAAAGCTTGTATTAAATAGTTTCTCAACGCTTACATTAATGTACTGATTCACGAATCAATACAATCACTATTTCACAAAATTTCAATACAGATCATCATACTATACAATTATAAACAATCTACCCCTAGTTCACTTGCAATTACAGCACTCAATTTACTTAAAATACTTTTTATAACAATTACATGTCACAATTTGTCGCAGACAACTTATGTACCAGTGGTCATCTCAGCCTTTGCCAGTTATGATAGATTCATTGGATAAAATATATATAGAATCATTATGAAGCAAAATTTTCAAAATCAAATTAAGCACAGTTCAGAACAAAAATATCAAGCGGAACTAGAACGCTTAAAAGAACAAGATCAACATAGAAAGCCAGCAGGTTGGCAACTTTCTGCCTACGCTGTTCGCTCATTTATCTTGGGTGATGCCAAGCTGAATATTCAAAAAAAGTTTTATGGTGATGATGCTTTAGTTGACCGCGCCTTGGTTACGTTGATGGGCAATCAGGGTTTGATGCTGGTGGGTGAACCAGGTACAGCAAAATCGATGCTTTCAGAGCTATTTAGTGCTGCCATTTCAGCCAATTCTCAGCTCACAATTCAAGGGACAGCAGGGACAACCGAAGACCATATTAAATATTCTTGGAACTACGCACTCCTTTTATCGGAAGGACCAACAGATAAATCACTGATTCCCTCCCCGCTCTTCTATGCCATGAAAAACGGGCAAATTGCCCGCTTTGAAGAAATCACCCGTTGTCCAGCTGAAATTCAGGATGTGTTGGTGTCTTTACTGTCTGAGAAGCAAATGATGATCCCTGAAATGGGACAAGATTTTAGTTTGCAAGCTACACAAGGATTTAACATCATCGCAACAGCGAACTTGCGTGATCGTGGCGTACATGAAATGTCAGCAGCATTAAAGCGCCGCTTTAACTTTGAAACAGTAAAACCAATTCGTGATCAAAAATTTGAAATCGAACTGGTGGGATTACAACTTAAGAACCAGCTTGCTGATTTATACAGTGAAATCCAAGTTCGCCCAGAAGTTATCGAACTCTTGGTGACCATTTTCAATGAGCTCAGAACAGGACAAAGTCTGCAAGGCGCAACACTTAAAACGCCTGATGCTGTTATGTCTACTGCTGAAGCGGTCAATATTGCCCATGCGGCAGGTCTACAAGCCATTTATCTCAGTGATGGAAAATTAAAAGCAGAACACCTCGCACAACAATTGATTGGAGTTGTGTTTAAAGATAATCCAGATGACGCTAAACGCCTACGTTACTATCTGGATACTGTGGTGAAAGAGCGTGCACGTAAAGATGCCGACTGGAAAAGTTTCTATGACGCCAGCCGAGAGTTTTAATCATGCAGCTGTTGGATCGAAATATAGAGAGAGGTGAAATGCCTGAACGCTTAAAACAGGCATTTCAACTGAAACAGCAAATGGCAGAGCAAAACGTTTTTTTGCGCCAATCCGCCATCATAGCCCCGCTTGTGCATACGCGTTAAAACAATATATCGATGAACTGAAGCCCACACACATTTTAATCGAAGCACCAACAAGTTTTGAATTCTTAATTGAAAGCTTACAGAACCAAGCCACTCAGCCTCCTGTGGCTATATTTGCACAAGCACAACGCTCTTCAAATAAAACCTCACCCAAAAAGGCGCTGCAAATAAAGAGAGTGCTGGCGAAGAACATGAAAGTGATGACGAGGTTCAACCAGAAATCTTTTCTGCCTACTTCCCGTTTTGTGAATACTCACCTGAATGGGTCGCCATCCAACAGGCAAAACTCATTCAAGCAGACGTTAAATTTATTGACTTGGATTGGGCAAAACAAAGTGCCTTAAAAACACAACAGTCCGATTTGGACTGGCAACAAAAAAATTTGCTGTCTGAACGTTATTTTGCGCATAGCCAATATATCCAAAAACTTGCTGAAAGCATGCATTGCCGAAATCACGATGAACTTTGGGATCATTTATTCGAGCTGCAAAATGTTGAACAACTGCAACATGCTCAAACTTTTTTTGATGATGTTTTTGCTTGGTGTTCATTGGCACGTCTGGATTATGAGCGTGAGATACTCTTACAAGATGCTTCATTACATCGTGAAGATGTGATGTGGAATTGCATCCAAGACAGTATTGATCCCAAGCATAAAATTTTGGTGATCACGGGTGGCTTTCATAGTCTTGCCTTAATTGAAAATCTAGCAGCCCCACAGCAAGCAGAACGTTTTATTGTCCAAGATCAAAAGCAAAACTGGCAAGAGCAAGCTTGGCTGATTCGCTATAGTTTCGATCGTTTAGATGCTTTAAATGGCTATGCTTCAGGTATGCCCTCACCTGCATATTATCAACAACATTGGCAAAATTTAAAATCTGCAAACAATCCAACGGTTGAACAAACGCAACTGCAATTTTTTCAATATTTAAATGAGTTATGCCATTTTTTAAACCAAGAAAATGCACTGGATGTAACGCCTTATATCGCGCTAAAAAATACCGCTGAACTTGCTTGGCAATTGGCTTGCCTTCGAGGGCATTATCAACCGAGCCGTTATGATTTACTCGATGCCTTACAATCAGCCTTAATCAAAGGGGAAATGGATGATGGACAACAGCATTTATTTACCCTGATTTTTCAGTTTTTAAGTGGGCAACAGCTTGGTAAGGTTGCTCAAAATCAGCACAGCCCTGCCTTATTACAAAATACCTATCAACAGATTAAAACCTATCGTTTTAATTTAAATGACACCATTTTACGCAATCGAAAACTCGATATTTATCGTAAACCTTTACATCAGAACATTAGTCAATATTTGCATTTATTGGAATTTGTCAGCTGTAATTTTGCTCAACGTATTTCGGGTCCAGATTTTGTTCAAGGTGCCAGTCTGGATTTGCTGTTTGAGGAATGGCGTTATGCATGGACACCTAGTGTTGAAGCACGTTTGATTGAACTGGCAGAAATGGGCAATCAACTCGAACAAATTGCACTGCTTAAAATTATTAAACTACAGCAAGAAAATGAAGCAAAAGGTGTGGGACAATCTGCCTTTGAAACTGCCAAATTGCTGGCTTTGGCATGTCGCTTAGGATTAAAGCAACATTTAGAATTGCTCCGTCAACAACTCGATACTTTTTTAGAAAGCGATCAAAACCTTGCCTCGGTGATTGGTGCAGCACAGCAATTGTATTATTTGTGGCATGGTCACAAGCTGTTAAATTTACCCGAAAATATCGTGATACAAAGTTTAAGTTTTGCCGTCTATCAGGCCTGTTTTTTACTTGATCAAATTTACGATACCCACGAAGAAAAAGTTGAACAAAATCTTAGCAACTTAAAAACCTTGCATGAACTGATTTTAAATATCAAGCAACGAAATCTTTCACTACAGCATGCAGTCGTAAATGCACAAGATGTAGATTTACTGGAACTGATGTATAGCCAAATTGATCTGGCAAAAATTGATGAATTTCATCTTAGTTCACTCAAAGGTGCGCTACATACTTTACAGTTTTTAGATCATGAAATTGAGCAAAATCAGCTTCAACAACAATTACAACTGGCTTTTGCAGTGGGAAGTGATCCTGAAGATGCTGTGCAATACCTACATGGCATGTTTTTTATTGCGCCTGAAATCTTTGTGCAATCCAAGGTTGCAATTGATGCACTTCACCAATTGGTCAGTCATTGGACTGAAGATACCTTTATTCGGATTTTACCTGATTTACGCTATATCTTTAGTCAGCTTACCCCAAAGCAAAGCACTAAAGTATCTAAAATTATCGCAAAAACCACAGGACTTGGCGAGGATGTCATTCTCGATCAGGTACTCAGTCATATTGGGGAACAGGATGTATTCCAAGGCATACAACTTAACCAGCAACTGCAAAAAATATTTGAATATGATCACTTAGATCGCTGGGCAAGCAATCGCTCAAAACAACTCAATCCAGAACAACAAGGAGTGAATGAATGAGTCAATTACCTCCTGAACCAAATCTTGATGAAAACTCAGATACCCCCGCTTCTCTTGATGCAATGGATCAAGCACGCCGTTGGCGCTTGATGCTCGGTCGCTATGCCGACCAGAATTTATCAGCAGCGGCATTGTCAGGCGATCAACTAAAACTTGAGCGCAACCTCGATTATCTCTACCAAAATGAATATAAACGTCGTGGTATCCAACAAGGGAAAAATCGCCATGGCGGTTTGGAAGCCTCGCAGCTTAACGCGATTAACTGGCTCAACCAAAGTCGAAAACTGTTCCCAAAATCGACCTTTGAACGTATGCAAAACAAGCCATAGAACGCTATGAGTTAACTGAGTTATTTAAAAACCCAGAGCATGTAAGACAACTTGAACCCAACCCTGCAGTGGCTAAAGCTTTGCTGAGTATGCGTGGACGTTTAAGCAATGAGATGAAGGATGCGATTCGAGAATTAATTCAAAAAGTCGTGGAAGAACTCTTACAAAAAATCCGCACACAATTTTTAAAAGCGCTACAAGGTCGTCGTAATCGTTTTAAGCGTTCACATCTTAAACAGGCACAAAACTTTGATTGGAAACGGACCATTCAAGCCAATCTCAAGAATTATCAGCCTGATTTACAAAAACTGATTATCCAAACCCCTTATTTTAATGCCCGTGTACAAAAACATTTGCCGTGGGAAATTGTACTGTGTGTCGACCAAAGTGGCTCGATGATGGATTCGATCATGTATGCAGCAGTATGTGCCAGTATTTTGGCAGCTCTCCCTGCGGTCAATATTAGTCTGGTCCTGTTTGACACCCAAATTGTTGATTTAAGCCATTTGGCACATGACCCAGTTGAAGTCTTACTGACCATTCAACTCGGTGGCGGAACCAACATTGGTCAAGCTTTGCAATACTGTCAAAAAAGATTAAACAACCCAATCGCAGTATTTTAGTCTTGATCAGTGACTTTGAAGAAGGTGCATCCGTTCAACAAATGCTCAACACCACCAGTCAACTCAACCAACAAGGCTGCAAACTGCTTGGGCTTGCGGCGCTGGATCAAGCAGCCAATCCTGTTTATGACATCAATATGGCACAAAAACTCCAAGAACGCGGTATGCAAATCGCAGCAATGACCCTGAACATTTGGCAACATGGTTTGCAGAGGTGATGCAATGAGTTGGCATATTTATACCCAATACGATGAAGACAGCCTAACCATGCACAGTAATGCTGGTCTTCTACGTCGTGCCCGTAAAGCCTTAGATGCTGTTGAACTACTACAACAAGAGCACGATCAACTGGTATTTAAAGTCGAAGAATGTGAGGTTAAACTGCCCTTTGAAGGCATCACCAAAGCACTGTGTAATTGTTCAGCACAAGGCTGT
>MQUG01001989.1:0-11806 GCA_007213375.1 Steinernema feltiae | reverse complement strand
AGAAGATCTGGTCTCGGGTATGTGACCCGCGACCGGCTAGCCAGAGAAAACGGGCGCCGCGCTTAAGTAGCCTGCTCCCCAAGGGGCGGAGGTGAAACCGGCGCTTTGTCCCGTTGTCTGGTCGACAGCCCTGACCATCCCTCCATCTTCTTCCGGGTGATTACGGATGCAGCGAATGCAGCGGACGAAATTCCAGGATCGGCATTCATTTTGGCGACGAGAGCGTTCAGTCGGTCGGCTCCCGATTTCTCCCGGAACTCTTCGCAGAGATCGTACGGGTGTGATCCTTCGCAACAAGGACACTCGGCTACAAGGACATATGAATAGCTCTCAGCCATCAGAACGCTTTTTCCAGCTAATCCTGCCACGTTCTAATACATTTCTTCTCAAAATAAATCATTTTTACAATATCATCTACATCAGGCTTACCTCGATTTGAAGAAGGTCCGCGTGGCGTCTCGACTGATGGCAAACCGCTCGAACTAAACTGTAGAGGCGATCTTGATTGTTTCGGCCCAATTTTGCAGAATTAATTAAACTTTTCAATGCCATGTTTTGGCACCTCTGCGGTTTTGGCAAACGTCCTCTCACAATACATGATGTTGTTGTTCTGCATTTGAAAGAAAGTCGAATTGTCGCACGTTCGGATATCCGTATTGTCCCATGCCCTTTCAGTGACGTTCAGCTAAACAAATCCTCGTGTTATAATTGGCGACTTTCTTGGCCAAACGAACAGAAGACAACAGAAAACACCCGATTAAACCGAGAATACGAACAAAACGCTTAAAACATAAAATGAGAACTTCTTCCTGGAATTTATTCCGATTCGAGTAAAAAACGTGAATCAGAACCTTGTGAATAAAGAAATTCTATGTGGAACGAGAAATTTGACGTGGCATGTTGACCAAGGCGGCGGTCTCTCTGCTAAAACAAAGACCTTCTTCACTCACATCAGATGCTGACGGAACTCTACCGTAATGGCTGGAAGCTGTGGCTTAAGAGTGATTTCAGTAGGAACTGTCGCTACTTCCGACAATGTAGCGTTAAGAGTGCTGTGATTCACCCAGATATCTGGTGAGCCTCTGAATTTGAAGATATTGCGCCTTTCCCTCTCTGCTCGATCGCGCGCCAGAATTCCGAAAAAACGTTGAAATTATTAGAATTTATTAAACAACTCATTTGTCAATCGTCAACACGCCCTCATCGCTATCTACTTGCAGTTGAGCAGTTCCGCCTCTTCTCCACCCCGGCAGGCAGCGGTCTCCTTTGTATCGTCTTCCTCTCCTGGTCTAGACAGTTCTCCAGCGAGATGTAGTCGATCGCAGTGTCCGACTCGCCGGTGAAGAGCTCCTTGTCGACTTCGCGACTCACGAGACTCAGGAAGCAGTTGAAGGTCGCCTCGTGGTGAAAGTAGATGACCGAGCGACACGAGCCGTCGCTCATCGCCGCCATTCGGCACATTTCGATGCACGAATTCGCCGATGTCGCGTTCTGGACATCGCGAATGTAGCCGAGCAGCGTGTGCTGAGGGATTCGCTCCAGGACCCGACCGTCGCACAGGTCCGCCAGGCCATCTGCAATCGGGTTAATGAATTCCTAGTTTTAGAGTGAATTGCTCACTTGAAACACACAATTTCTCGTAGAATACCGTATCCCTATCGTACTCTATGAGGCTATTTCCTTTGATCCCCGCACCCGACTGCATATGAGTGCATTCGGACGTTGCGCGGTCGTAGAGCGTGGAAACACAGTTGAATGGCTCGTAGTTGTCTTTCTACAGTATCGGAGGTCAGATTACGGTAGATTTCGAGGCGTTACCAGGTTCATCAGACAGGAGAAGCGACAATCGCTCTCGGAGACGTTCTGTTTGTAGATTTCGCCTCGAAGAAGGCAGTCGATAGCCCAGCGACCGCATCATCACCGTATCCTGACCGTCAGGACAGAAATAGTCTGAAATTACGGTTCATTCGCTGTGGACCCAAAATTGTCGACTTACTGCCATTGTTATTCAATAAGCTCGTGTCTTCCGCGAAAACCTCGATTTGCTGACCGTCAGAGTTGACATAGTTCGATTCGAGGCTCTTTTTACGGCTAAAGATTACGGTATTTGTCTGCGTATGTATACGGTAGCCTACGCATTGATAGCGGCGATGGTCTCCTGCGGGTGGAAGATCGGAGCGCCTCCTTGATTTGGATTTCCTGAAACGTTTTCAGTGAAAATTGAGCTACAGTACTTGCGAATACGGTACCTGTGATGCAGTCTTTCAAACTCTGATGGTCCCTGATCTCGAGATAGGTGTAGCCGGCCAGTTCAACCAATTTTGCCATCGCATGACCCGATTTCACGTTGTAAATGTCGCAGATCTCTCGTTCACTAGAGTAAACCACCGCTTTGCATGTTTTGAACCTGAAATTCACGTTTGTTGAGTGTACGGGTTACGGTAGTGCCTACTCGGAGCAGAAAACGAGGCAATTGGTCGGTGAGACGTTGATCCTCCGCTCAAACGGCGTCACATTCACCAAAATCGCCGCTTTCTTGTTCTGGAAGCATCGGTCGGCGAATGCTGGGAACGGCTGCAATGATATGGGTTACGGTAGGTTATTTTTAGGTGCTAGGTGACGATTGTTAGGTTCTGGGTTACCTCAGGCGTCGGCATCCAGTTCTCCTGTTTCAAAAGAGGCGTTGATTGTGAGTGCGGATGATGCTCAGGCTGATCGTAGTACTCTTCGGAGCTGTTCTCCTCCTCCTCCGATGAGGTCAGGTAGGCAGGGAAGTATTTCAACGGGCTGTTGTTGCGTTTTACCATCATCTCCTTGTGCTCGTCGGTACTGTAGGCTGGTTTGTGCTTCTTCATCTTGAAAAGAACGAGATTAAAGGTTCAAAAATGTAAAAGTTCAATTAATTGATATTGACATGAAAGGTAGCGTTGTTTTGAAGTTACCGCAATCCCGGTCAATACCAGCCAACGCTAATAATAAAATTGGCATTGTTTTTCTGTTTCTTCATCTTGAAAAGAACAAAATTTAAAGCAAAAAACGGAAATTTCAGTCGAGTTTAACATCGACTGTTGCGCAGTCTTAAAGCTACCGTAATCCCACTACACTAACAAGCCAAAATCAATGGTAAAAGTGATCCAAAAACGTTGAAATTCTAAAAAATTATTTAATTTATACAGTAACCCACATCAACAGCTTGAAAACGTGAAATTTCAGTTGAATTTGACATACAAGGTAGCGCTAGCTTAAAGCTACCATTATCCCACTATTAGCCACAACTTGTGACAAAATTTCCCCAAAAACATTGAAATTCCCGAATTTTCAATTTCTACAGTAACCCACCTCAACAGCAATCATCTCCGCCTGCTTCAACGGTATCGGAATGCTGAAAATCGACGGCGCCTTGCCATACGGTATCACCACCGCGTGCTTCTTGTCGTCAAAGGTGTTGAAATTGTCAAAATTGAAAATTCCCATCGGTGACCCCGTCGTGGTGCTTCTGTAGTCAACGGTGGAGGTCTTCATCTTCTCGAGACGATCGCGCGTCGGTTCCGGAATGAGATAGTCGCTCATCGCCCTCACTTTCTCGTACGTCTTCGGTTTTCCGTCGTAGTCCTCGCTCAGTTGGTACGTTTTTCCGTTCTGGAACCGATAGACGTAGCCTTGCACTTCGGTCATGTGGCCAGGGGGAATCGGCTTCTCCAGGTCTTCGTCGTTACCGTAATCCGTGACTTGATTGATTGGTTGATGGGTCAGCGGCTCGTCCACGTAACTAGGAGTTGTGAAAATCTCACGTTCAGGCTCCGCAGTCATCGTATACGACGGGTAGACAACCATAGGCGCCGGTGTGGTGGTAAACGGTAGGTAGGAGGTGTTATTCTGGTTCGTATTTTCAAATTCGGCGACCGACGTCGTCGAGAAGATCTGCTCGTCGACGTCAAAAGGCGTCGTTGCCTCGGGAGCCACAAAACTTTCAAAATTCTCGAAATTTGGATAATTCTGAGGTTCGTTCTTTCGAGCAAAGGTCGGAAAACGTGTCACTTCGAGGGGTACGGTAGACGGCGTTGTGGAGGGCGGCTGCTGCGAGTTGTTCTCGTCGATCCAATTCGCGTCGAGATCCTCGTAGCTGAAGGGAATCGTCGCGGTGAACGGTTCTACCGTAGTCGTCGTTGAATCGGCGAAGAATTGATCGACAGCGGCTTTCGTTGTGTGACCTGGAGGCGCATTCGTGCGCATCGGGCGCTCCTCGCTAGGCGGAATCGCTTCGCGGAAGAGCGTCGCGTTCAGTTTACGGTAGTCGTCGTTGAAATTGTCCTCGTCATGACGGACTACGGTATTCCCGGGCGCGGGCTGCTTTCTTCTCCCTGTTGTGAACTGAAATGGGTTACGGTAGGGACTAATCAGGAGAGGAGAGGCTACTTTTCGCTCAGCAGACTCGACTTTCTCTTGCTGACTGTAGACGATGATCGGTGAGGCGGGTAGATCGGTTGTGGCACCGCTGAAATGGAGCAAAAATGGTAGTTTTGGTAGGGTTACGGTAGGCGACTTACATGGTAATGTCTTCAAATTGCTCATCGCTGCTGAACATACTCAACTTTTTGAGTATTGGATTCGATTCGACGACATCTTTTAATCGAAAGATGTTCGCTGGATTGGGGAGACTGAGATCGAGGGCTGAAATGAGAGAGAATTGGCTTAAAAATGTAAAAAAGCACATTTTGCACAGAAAAATAAGAAAAACACCGCAAACTCAATTGCAGGGATACGCCGTGACGAGTCGCTAATTAACTGAACCTGCACTGTTAACGTCTGCCATACCTTCCAAACTTTGAGCTTTATAGACTGCCATTATTTGCCAAACTATTTGCCAAACTCAATGAGCCAAACACACAATTTCCATACGTAAAGAAATTGGTACAATCTCAAGAGCATCTAACATGAAATGCAACGTTGCGGAGATTGAAAAGCTTTGAATTTCACCAACAAAACGCCTAAAAAATTTCATTTTCATTTCAATTTCATTGTTATTTTAATCATCCGCATCGAAACTTCTTAGATGCGCGTTATTGGAGTAATTTTTGCCTCAAATTTTTGCCACGAAAAGCGTTTGATTTTCTTATCGTTTCTCTCCAACTTGAAACTCCGTAAACGCTCAGAAAATTCTATTTTAATTTAACTTCCGTAAATTAAAATTCATTTGCCGCTGAAAAATTGCTGAAATATTTAGTCAAATTTGAGGTAACAACCGCAAATCTACAAATAGAACAACACGACCGCAGATGACGAGTTGCCAATTGACTTCTGGTCGAGAATCTCCTACAGGATTCCCAAATAACGATCAAAAAGTTTTATTTTCTTGTTTTATTTCAAATTGCGCATTCAACCCTGGAAGATGTGCTAATTACTGCATGAAACTGCCAGCTGTCGTCGCTGGAATATTTAGCAAATTTTGAGGTTTAGATACTCTGCCATTACATGGCCAATTGCACAGAATTTGTCAAACTCGATGACCCAAACCCGCGGTCTCCTTTATGCAAACTAAAGTAATTACCTGTTGCGCACAACAAAGTGCACGAAAGTGCAGCGCAAAGTAGTCGGAAGACGTCCGCGCGCATGAGGGATGAGTGGCGAACGGGTGTTCTGAGGATCGGCGATGACGACGATGACGACGGCGGCGCGGCGGTTAACGTCAATTATTCTCTTCTCGTTGCGGCGGCGACAACCTAGAAACGTGCGTAAGATGGGTAATCGACATGGCGGCGGAACGGCGGAAGTCGCGCGGACGCGCGGAGGCGAATTATACCGAAAAATGGACCCCAATAGGGCGCCGAGAGCACAAAAAATGAGAAATTTTAGGGAATATGGGTGGTCAGGAGGAGATCTATAGGATTTGAAGTGGTGATTGTAGTCCTGAAATGAATAAATACAGAATTTCACACGTTCATTCAAGCCTTTGGAGACCGAACGGCTGCAGAGAATGTCGCAATGTCGCAATTTTTGCAGATGACGCGCGCGGACCATTATTACAGGACTGCACAGCCCGTAATCACAGTTGCAAGGGTCGCCGATCAGGAATCATGACACGTTTTTATTGAATTTGATTGGAGGAGCGGAAGAAGGCGCGATGTCAAATGGTTAGTGGATCGAGCGCGTGGCGCGCTTCAGTTGGGATTGCAGGAATGCAGGCGAGTCACTAGAGCAGAAATTATGTCGTTTTGTCGTAGTTTTAAAGCGGAAAGAGAGAGGTGGGTGGTCGGATGGAATATGCAGAATTTTAAATTTTAGGTTACAAACTAGGATGCACATATTGGGTGACGCCCATTGGTCCCTGATTTAATGCACTTTTTTACTATAACACAGGTCAGCAACACGGTATGTAGCCTTACGAAGCCTGGTAAGCCATAAAACTAGGCTAACAGACTCTAGCAGTCACTCTGAGGTAGGTCTAGCGAGCAGTCTCAGGTCTATTAAAGTGTACTAAACCATTTAACCCCAAAAACAAGACTACACCACTCCTAAACCCAATATTCCTGGTCCGAAAATAGTAGAATTCACGTTTGTGTGTGTGTCATGGACCATTAACATAACTAGGGCTTAAATTTGAACCGATCTCTTCAAAAAACGCAATCGGTTATGTCAGCAACCTGGTAATTAACTGACAGCAGCCTACAAAGCCTGATAAAGACTGATTATAGTTATACAAAGCTGTACAAAACCATTTAACCCCCGAAACAATGGCAAGCCAGAAAAACAGCGCAAAATGATATAAACTGACCAAAAATCACTTTTATGCAACGTTCGAGCGTTTTTAAACTAGTTTTTATTGGACGATTACTGATGTAATTGGGTTCATCAAGCTGACTGCCGTTAATTTTAGACGTTGATGACGCTGTGTCTGGTTTTGTAGCTGATCTCAAAAATGTTAGATGTCTGGTTTTGTAGCTGATCTCAAAAATGAAAACAACAGATTTTCAGAACTTGAAAGGAAGCGATCGAGTGGGCAATTATTGAAGAGAATAAAGATAATCGCTGCTTCACGCTTAGTGTCTGTTTTCGGAGCGTTCAAGTCGGGGAAAGTCTCTGTCTAGTCTTGGAAAAAGCACAAAAGGCTTTCAAATTCACAACCTACGAAATGTCTGGTTTTGTTTCCCGCCCTAAGAACGTTAAAACCAGAATAAGATATTTCCTGAGTTCCTGAGCGCTTCAGAATAGCTACTTTAGGACAAAAATCAAAGATAATCCGAACAAATTAATACACACTGATTGTAAATAATCTAAAGTACGTCTGAAACTGTCTGTTTCTCGTCGGTCAATGAGCAAAAAATCAAAATCTGGGATTGTTTGTTGAAATTTAGTGGCTTTCAAAGTTTTCAAAATCAGAAACAAATCAATTTCAAACTGAAAAATCAGCGAAAAAGACGAGGAACTAACCCATCAACCAAACTCCCACAACGCGCACAAACGAGACAGAATAACGGTCGCGTCGGCACAACAAAACAATCCAATTGGCTACCGTTTTGCAACACAATCGTTTCCTCACAAAAAGTCAAACCACGTGGCACTTGACACACTTCAGACCATCGCGAGTTTAACGCCTCAGATACCGAGAAACTTAAGGACAAGTGAAGACAGTCAACAACTCCAAGACACCAAACACCCATAAGACGAACCCACCATCTACCCGAACCTCCTCGCCACCCACTCGCAACGGCGCCCAATTTAGAGCGACTGTAAACCCTCAAGACGAGTCTAATACAAGCTTAACCCAAAAGACACGCGAACGCGCGCGAGTGGCGCAATAATCTCCTCGCGAGGATCAAGCTGCGCCTGAAGGCGCGCGCGTCCAGGAGGGTTAATCGCCACTGTCACGCGCGAGGAAGACCTTGACCAACTGTGCAATGTTTCTTCCAATCGAATTATCCACAGACGATTCGGTGTGCGACGGGGCTAATTACTCCCTCAAGTCACGCGCGCGCACGCTCGCTCCCCGCCAGCCTATCTATGCGCAGCCTTTTCTTATCCCTCAAAAAGCCCCGCATTTTGCCCTTTGAGAACTGGAGCGGCGGCGGCGGCGGAGGTCAATTGACAGCGAGGAAGAGAGCGAGAGGGACCGTGTGATGGACGCTTAGAGCGTTTTTTGACGGAGAAAAACGGTCATTAATGGGCAACGGTAATCGAAGAGATTATGGAGAGGAGTGTCAATGTCAAGGTGAGGGAGCGATTAGAAGGCTGGAAGATGCGTAGTAAAAGCCTAAAATTTGATTTTTGACGTATTTTAAATCAAAATTTGTATATTTGAGATGTTTTGTTGTTCGAAGTGCAAAGTCTAGACAGGATAGACCGGAAATTCAGTATCAAAGCCAAATTTCTCGCTAATTTTTTGTTTCTCGTCAGTCTAGACAGCATCGACCGTAATTTTGTCTAAAATTTTGAATTTTTTGCCTATTTTTGTCAAGTTCTAGACACAAATCCGCATTGAAGCCGTAACGGGCCAGGTTAGTCTCGTTTAAAGCGAAATTTTTGGAATTTCCGTTCTAGAACTTTAACAACGGAATTTCGCGCCAATTTCCTCCAAATCCTCTAACAATCCTGACACAATTTTTAGGCTAATTTGATCGTTTTAGGAACGGAAATGTGGAGCAGCAGCAACGGCATTTCCCGCCAAATAACGGTCAGGTCCCGCAGCGAAATGCGCCTCCATTGATGGGACCGAACAGAAATATGGTCTCACAACGAAATCAAAACGTTCCACCACAAATGATGAGGAATTTGGTTATTTAAGGTTAAATTCCGACCTCGTAGTGCCTAAAACAACAAGATCTGCATTATAATCAACAACCGTAACCCGCAAAACCAAATATACACTCGACCTACTCAAATGGAGCCTCTCTCCATGCTCACATCCTTCAAATACCAACAAAACCTCCCAAATCAACCAACAAAAGGAAAGGGAAAGTCACGCAAAAATTCCGTTCCAAATTAGGGCGTCAGGATCGTTAATCCGCCACAAATCCTCCAAAACCCCGTGAGAGCGCAGCGTCTAATGACTTCTCCCCCAACGCCTTCAATCGCGTTCAATTGGATTAAACCTGAAATCCATTCAAATTCAAATTGAAGTCGCCTGGGTTCTTCTTCCGCCGCCAACAAAAACCCAAAATCCATCGCGCGGCGTCTCTAAGAAGATGCGCGCGCGCCGCAATAGTCGAATTATCGCGCGCGCAGAGTGGATTGACCGTGACTAATCCATCCATCCATCTTTAGCGCGCGCGCAAGGCAGCGGTGAGACGCGTTCATCGAGCACCAATCTGATTAAATTCTTGTGATTTTATTTAGATAACCAGCGGCAATAGGTAGCGATTAGATGCTGCAGCAGAAAGGAGGCATTTTGCGTGTTTTTGAGGAGTTTATACTCGGAATCAGGCGTTTTTTGCTTAAATTAGGGGGAAGAGGCGCAAAGGTAACGGGGATTCTACAATTTCTAGAAAATCATGTGTCCTGAGGCTATTGAGTGCGACCATGCGCGTTCTAAACACAGAATTTTGAAATTTTTATAAAAAATCGAGTTTTGGGGTCAGCAAATGACAATTTGTGGCCAGAATGCCACAAATCTGTGCTTCTACGACCGTCAATTTGAGGTCGCGAGGAACGCTCTATCATCAGAATTACGGAAACGATCGGAAATAGTCAGTTTCGGCAACAAACGCCCAAAGTACCCATATCCGACCACAATAAAATTGCGCCAAGACCAGCGAATCTCTAGGAAATGTAGAATCCCCGTTAACTTTTGTCATCTCATGAACCTCAAATTTAACGTCAGATTATTTATCCTTAACCACAACTCACACCTCCTAATCACAAACATTGAAGAGTCCAAAAATCGTCTGTACATCTCTTGGCACTGAAGATCGGCCTCAGTCCATTGAAAATGTAGCTGTAGCTACCCTCTTCAGCTATCCACGCTGCAAAGCTCCTCTTCTACCATCTCGTCCATCAGCGCTTTTGCCGAGTCGTCAAAATGAGCAAAAACTTCAAGTTTGCTCTTGTAATAGTCTTCTGGGTCGTGTAGAACGTTCTGGATAATACGCGAAAGTACGGTAGATGACAAGTGTAGCTTGCAGGCTTCACATCGAAATTTTCGCAGCTCTCCTGACATCAGGTGATTCGTCAGAAAATCGGTGCTTTCTGCGAAAATGCACACCAGTCTAATCTCAGTCGGCTTCCAACGTGAAAACTGATTTTCCAAGATTCCATAGTAGTCGGGCGTCAGCGTGTTTATCCAAATGCTCCGTAAACCATCTCTGTGCGAGCCAATTCAAGATTGTGCGTCTTCCAGGAGTGTCTTCAGTCAAATGGTAGTTTTCAAATTCCAGCGTTGCTTCATTTGAGGCGAAAGAGACGAAATTCAGGAGCTTCTGCATGTCCACGACGTCGTGTTTTAACACATCTTCATCGAGCTCTACTTCCACCAATTGAATGTACGAAATTCCCCCGTTCTTCAAGTTGGGAAAGTTCATCAATTCGTCCAGCGATAAAATATGGTTGTAGTTCCAAGAATGAGAAATCCATATTTCCATTCTTCCACCATCCGCGCCAACGAAGACATGAATTGTAGTTTCTCTTCCGTTTGATTCCAGTTTGGAGCGACGAACAGAGGCGGGACGCAAGAGCATCTGAGCACCACGTTGCAACAGTTGCGGGTCGCCGAGACGCGCTCGCTGAAGTCGAAAGGTACGCAGTCCATCGTTGGCTGGATTGGATTTGAGTGATGCTGTGATTGTTTTTTCGGTTTAAATGAGAAAATTGTGACGCCTGAAGCGATGCTTAATAATCTAATGCGGCTGGTGCGCTGAAGCTCATCGTTTCTGAGAAGAATTTACACAAGTTTTGCGTTTCCATGGTGGTTCTAGACCAATTCGAGGCTGTAAAGAACGCTCACATGCAAAGAAGGCAAAAAATAAGCAAGAAATCAGCGTCCTCACACTCAAAATTGCTTCATCTCCGTTGAAAACTCGCCAATCGGCTCAAAACTTCGCATAAACATGGATTTGACCCTTGCCAAGGTCGCAATGCGCTCGGATTGCATCTTGCGGACAGAAACAAGCCGAAGGTGGCAATTCCGTTGAAAACGCCAAGTGCGCGCGTTCACTCGGCCGAATGTGCGAACTTTCGGCGAGAGTAGTTCGATTTGACTTCGACTTACATAGCGAGACTTACAAAGGGTCCTGCAACGCTTCAAGTCAATGTGGCGTGAATTTCTCTGGTCCATTTTCGAGATTCGCAGGTGCGAGAAAAAGCGGGTGAGGATTGATTGAGTGTCGATGGCGATAATTTCCGATTCTGCTTCATTTTTGCACTATTTCAAGTGCAACGCGGCAATTTTCGCGTAACTCCGCGTTCTCCGTTTGTTTCTGATTGCACACGGTCTCTGCATTTCCAGGCTCCTCACAGTCATGAATTCACTCGCTTGGCGAAGATGTCGGCCATCTGCGCTCTTCTCTCGTGTTTCACGGTAAATCTCATTTTTGGTCGCTTCTCTTATGCTGCTGCCTTTAGACGTACATTATGACGCGTACGAGTGCAAACGCTGGAAGGAAGGCCGACGTTCAACTCAAGCATCCACGACTTTGATTGGCCGATGCTTCCAGGTCCAAACGTTGCCAAGGTTTGTTGGTTGGCTGTCTGAATGGAGTGAAAATTGAGTTTTGTTTCAGTTAATTCGCTCTGCCTTTCTGATTCTCTTCTTCCTGCTTTCGTGTCTGCCGCTACTCTGCATTCAAAGAGAGCCGGGCGTTGATTGCCCCGATCCTCG